>BHFT01022692.1:0-114846 GCA_004320025.1 Laticauda laticaudata
TGTTGCAGCTCTCTCAACACCAGATCATCTACTTGTTCTACCTACTCTTACCAGTAGTGTGGAAGCTTAATGAGATAAAAATTAGCTGCTACTTTTATAGTGGATCATTATGCCAAATGTTTTCTGATATTTTCCTTATCATTCTCTTTCTTCATCCATATGTAAGTGTTTTACATTATTTTTGCATCCTGTTCTTGTCAGACAGCTCACAACTGATCAAATTTCTCCTATTGAAGTCTTTATCCCTCTTTCTATCTTTTAGATTTAATCCTATTAGAATATGATTTAACTATCATCATTTTGGAACTCTTGCTTATTTCATCCAGACAATAATTTAGATGCTCAAGTATTTATCTTTGAGGCCAAGTTGTATTCCTAACCATTGTAGAAAGCCAAATAATTGTTGCCCCAAAATGATCAAACTGTTAAAACTAACTACAACAAACTAAGGCCTTCCCACTTGCACTTAAGATGCAAAAGAGGATGTAAAACGATTAAAAAAACGCTTCCATCCGTTGGAAAAACCGATTGCATCCATTTGTACTCACCTGCATACGTGTGTCATACGCTCTATCCGTCGGAGATCCGTCCACTGCAATTTCATCCATGCAAGATAGTTTGAGCTGCACAAAACTTTTTTGAACGGATTGAACTTTCCACCGCGTATGATGTTACATCCGCAGACATTATTAAGCAACAAACGTCTCTGTGATGTCGCGTGTGATCACCGTTGAAACGTCCGCTGTATTCCTCTCTGCATCCTCTGGCCATTCCCTCAAACTCAATCCACTGCAGCGGAAAATGGAAAGAGGGAAGGAAACAAAAAAGACACGGAACGTCTATATAGCGTTAGTTAGCACGGAAAATAGAAAGATTAAGCGTAGCATCTCATATATAAAGTATTCAAAACGAAAAACGTTTTGTATCTGGATGTGTAATCTCGTATATTAGAATGTCGCAGTATGTCGTAGAGTATGTAGAAAGACACCTAAGACAACATATTTCCTATAAAAAGCGGCAGAAAGAAATTCATCTGATCTCAGTATAGAGTCCAGCAGCCAAGGTGTACAGACCTCTTCACCTTGTCTTGGTCTTCCACATCATCAAAATTGTGTCTCCACCTTGGATGATGACACGTCCATATGATAGCGCGCTCAGTTATCAATAGAACCAAAAAACCTGTCAGACGTGTATCAAGTTTTACACAGAAGGAAAGAAGAGGACGTCCAAAAGCTGTGTGCGTCAAGCGATGGATCATGAGAAGAATGAGATTTGGACTGCTATGACCAGTTATGGTGCGAAGCTCAGAATGAAGAACCCTCGTGCATTCCAATCACTTCATGAGGATGCCAAAAGCCATGTTGACTAAACTTGTTAGAGCGTCTGAGACCAGGTTGACCAAGCCTAACACCAACTTCTGTCCCAACCTGGGCCCTGGACTGAGGGCACTGGACTCTGGTTCCACCGACCTCTGGAACCACAGTACAGAACATGCAGTATGCATGGAGGGTGCCCACACAAACACTCAGCAAAGTGGTCAGAGAATGTACAGTGCTATGCATTGAAGAAAACGTGGAGGAGCTTCGCTCAGGTCTCCACCACTGAACCAAGCCGAGAAAACTTGCAGAAAGTGGTAGTGCAGAGTGGAACTTCCCCACCACCGTTGGAGCCAGAGATGGAAGACTGCCTGCAAAGCGTCCAAGCCACTCAGGGTCCACTTATTTCAACTACAAGTGGCCTTCTCAGTATCATCTTTTTTGCCATGGTTTTGAGGCTGACTACAGTTCATCTACATCGATGCTTCCAGCAATGGAGTCAGCTTCAGATGGCAGGTATATAACGGAAGTGACCTCAAGGATGGGCTTGGAAGGCAAACCTCAATCATGGGTTTTCCAGGTCCAGACCCCTACCAAATGACCACACAAGATGTGCTCACTTCCATCGTTGGTGAAGACGTGCATTCTCCCTCAAACATCTTTCTGAAGCCGGTACACTTCAAGAGTACGCTCACCCGTGAGAAGAGATTGCACTACAGGCTCCAGGCAAGACGGGTGTGGAGAAACGCCTTTGGCATATTGGCCAAGACAGGTTCAAGATACTTCTCACCACCATGCAGCATACCCAGAGACTGTGGAGGGAGCGTCGTGGAAGCTTGCTGCAGCCTGGGCCACGAGAGCTCATGCCACACCGCTACCCAGTGTTCGAACAATTTGGGCAATCATCAACAAGGGAATGCGGACAAGGAGCCTGGTGAATGGAGCAAGATGTCACCTGATAACCACTGTGGAATGTACAAGGCCCCACAACAGAGCTTCACGTGAAGGAAGAAGCGCAACCTACGAGACACTGGTGCAACTCCCCAGCTGGAGAGCAGTGGATCAAAGACAGGATGATAGATGATTAATGGATGCTGCCTGAAGCTGTCGCAAACACTGATGAGATGTGCACGTAGGTTGAGTGTCTCCAAGAATAGGCATTAAAAAGAGCTTGTTTAATTGTGTGAGAAGAGATTGTGGATCAATGAATTAAATGGTTATATAATAAAGGTCCATATGTGTGCAGCCTGGAATGTGACCATACAGTCCCACTATGCTTGCACTGGAGTTTATCCATCCCACAACTATCCTTATCTATCCACAACATGCAAAGCTTAACCATTTTTAAAGTTTGTCACCAACACTTTATTAAGGTAAAAGAAAGTGAGACCAATGTAAACTAAGTTCTTAAGCAAAAGATGAACGCTTTATTGAAGCGTTGTGGCTTACTAAACTTTGATGACGTGGTGATTAAATAAGCAAAAAATGAACCAGAGTAAATTGCTGTATAGTTGTTACCCAAGTGATGAAGAAAGGATAAATTTAATTAAAATGTTCGTTAGGGTAGAACTGTTATACTGCATTTAAATAAGCAAATTGGAAGCCAGAGGTAAAGTTGTGCTTAAGCAAAGAGTAAACTGTAACGGAAAGGTAAACAAGGGCTCAGTCTGGCGTGACACTGATCTCAGTCGACTCTGATGCATGCCCTGGGGTCGCAAGGGCTTTAAGCGGCAGGTGACTGTGGAGGGTGGCTGTGGCGTTGGAGTGCTGGTGCTGAGGGCACCGGATTGGGTGCTGGGCGAGCCGGGGTAGCAAGGCAGGTGGGTGGAGGTGTGGTTCAAGGAAAGCTAGTCCGAGAAGCTGATGCGTCCGCGGAGGGTGGTGAGGAGGGCCCTTATGCAAAGCGTTGGAGGGATGGGTCGAGGCCGAATAACAATGATGACAGATTGTCCGGTTGACGGGCTTAGCGTGGGGGGAGGAAGGAGAGTGTAGGGGGCTGTCTGTCTGCAGCTGGGTGAGGACTGGCATCTGTGGCATCCGATGAACCTGGCCTGGACTGGGAAGTTCTGCTTCTGCTGTGGGAGTCCGTAGTCTTACCCTTGTAGGTGAGGGCTGTTTGAAAGCAGTGGAAGGCTGTGACATCGCCTGGGTGGAGGAGCAGACCTAGACTGGTAGAAGCAGCTTCAGCTGGCCTTGAGGATTTGCAAAGTGCTGTGATCTTCTGCTTTATCACCTGGTACTGGGCCTCGGCAGGTCCCTCAGGGTCTGGCTCACGTAGGTGATGAAGGTGTTCGGCCCAAGGATGCTCTGTCTAAGTGGACCAGCTGAGAGAGAAGTTCTTTGCTGGTCTTCATGTGTTCCCTGATCTCCAACAGCACACTGTGTCCTGGCCCTCCAGTCTGCCTCTCTGCCTGCATCCTCTAGACTGGGGTGAGGGTGGGGGCGGGTTGGCTCTTGGTGCTCTACAGGATCCTTCAAGTCTGCCAGCATGGGAGTGCAGCTGTCAGGGGGTCTCTGCTGTGGGGCCCTCTGAAGGCACCTGCCTGGACAGGGTAGCTGGCTCCTGGCTGAAGAGGACTGCCTGTCTATGGTGTCTGAGGGAAGGGTCTCAGAGGGCTGCTCCTCGGTGGTGGATCTCACCCTCCAGGAAACTCCACTTTGGCCATACGTACATCTCCTGGTCAGTGAGCTTGACGCGGCCTGCCCGGGTTTTCTTGAGTGTAGCTTGCCATACCAGGTGTGCATGTGCTTCCACCATCCCAAGGAGTACTTTTGCAGTGTACCCCAGGCTCTCTGCCTTGTCTCTCCAAGCTGCCTGATTCTCTGGTTGTCCCGATAACAGTCTGTGGCCCTTTTCCAGAGGTACTCATTCTCCTCAGCCATTCCAGCACCTCATGCTCATGCTCCTCGAAATGTGTACTGTTTCCTCTCTCCCTTCTCCTTCCCTTGCCTCTTCCTCCCTCTGGCAGGGTCTTCAGCAGGGCCTTCAAGGGCTTGAGCAGCAGGGTCTTCAGGGCTTGAACAGCATGGCCTTCAGGGGCTTGAGCAGCAGGGCCTTCAGCAGCAGGCTTTGAGGGCCTTGGGGCTGTCCACCACAGCAGCAGCAGCACAGCTCAAGAGTCAGTGCCAGGGGGTGGGATGCTGGTTCTTAGCCTTCTTCACCTTGCCAGGGCTTGAACAAGTTAGGCACGAGCTTCCTCTTTCTTGCCTGACTGATGAACCATTGGTGTTCCTGCAAGATGGTATGTGCCCGCATTCGTTTTCCGCCTGTATGCTGACTAGCGTGCATACTGCATCCTTTTGTTATCCGCAGAACTGATGCAAATTCATACTCCCCGCAAATACCAAGTGAACGCTTTGCATCCGATTATACATTTCGTGCGGGCATCCGCTTGTTTCCTATAGGCAATCGTGATGCATCTGCTCTCATCCGCTATGCGTCTGTTCAAAATTCTCCCCCGAACTCCTTTGGAGGTATCATCCGCTTCCATCTGCTTTCATCGCTAGGCTTTCCTATGAACATCTGGTTTAAACCATCCCTGCTGTACAATACTACCCCATGTCCGTTCTTTTCTGTTCTTTTCCATTCTGTTTATGTTTGCCACTTTTGGGAGCGGATGACAACGGATGGAGCCACCCCCAAAATTTTGCTTGTCCGCTGTGTCCTTTATGCATATGTTTTGCGTCTGTTGGCCAGTGGGACTGGGCCTTAACACATGAATCAGTATTTTACAGGAAAGATTTGTTTTTTGTTGGCCTTCATCAAAAAGAAAGCACCACAACATGGTCTCTCAGTTGATTCTTGTCAAAATATTACACTCAAAGGAGGTGGTTGCAGGAATACTTTTATTCCAAGCCATATATTATTGTTAGGTGACAATCACAATTTAACTGTACCCTAAAGCCCTCCATCAACCAATAAAGCTCCGTCAATAATGTATCCTCCTATAATCAAAGCTTTGTATAATTGCAGTCTAAATAGTATGTTTCTTTTAAAATAATAATAATTTGATCGTATAGTCTTTTAAAAAGTATTTTTTATACCTAATAAATATACCAGATCACATCGTCAAAAATAAATAATATGGCATATCTATGTAAAATAATAGTCCGTTGGTGTAAATAAACACTAATATAAACACTAAATATAAAATAAACACTAACACTAGCAAAGCTTAGCACAAAACTAAAAATTATTTATGGAATCTGGTACAATATAGCGAGAGAATATCAGCTAAAGAGTAATACATAATGTATCAATATAACTGAAATGCTGGCAATAATTTTAAATATTTTAATGGATAGAAAAATGTTATTTTGTAAAATTATTCCTAAAAAAATTTATTTATCCCAAACAGCAAGTTGAGAAAGGATTTGGGTTTACTTCATGTATCAGATGTATTGTATATTTATGAGATACATAGATGATTTATTTATTTGATACATATAACTTTAATGTATAAATGTTACATGTAGGATACCATATTTGAATGTTAACAGACAGTTGTATATGGAACCTACAGAGCAGTCCAATTTTGGCAATCATTAACTGCACTGATTGCCTTGTTCAGTAAACATTCGAAGTTACACAAGAGCTGAAAAATAAATTGTCAATCAATGCCAAGATTTATGACCTTTGCAGCATCACTTAGTTATAAGTTTGACATTATTGTTAGTATGTACTGTCCCGTACCTTATCTGTTGCTGTTTTTTCTACAATTGCACAGTGGAAAAATTGGAGATGAAGAAATCTCCAGGCACACAATGGAGAGTACATAATGGAGAGTACACAGGGTTGGTACCTGCTATGCAAACAGCCCAGTGTCTTCCCCATTGTGTGCTCTCTCATAATCCCTTTTTCTCCAATATTTCCATCGTTTGAGAGCAGGGAAGAAGGGGAAGAATAGGAGAGATTTCTTAGAGATAATGTTTGATTCTTCCCCACCCCCAATTAAGAATTCTGTCCCCCTAGAAGCAATCCATGTACAGATTTTACAAAAAGGGCAGGTTGTTCTATTTTGTGGGATTTGAAAAGTAAAATAAAACTGACAATATTATAATTATATGTAAATAATACATCTATATTAAAATAGTGCATAGAGTTTGATTGATCCACATTAAAAAGCTAAATAAAAATGGTTATAACATTTGGGGGGGGGTAATTTAGGGAAAATGTGAGAAAGGAGGGACAATAATGAGTGTATATAAAATTATACAGTTTATGATGTGGGCAAATATATAGTAATACTTCTTTATTTGTTAATCAGAATTATAGAATGCTAGGTTAATCATGAAAGTTAAATACTGGCAAATTCCAGATAGATAAAAGGCAGTTCTTCTTGAGAAAGTGTATAGCTAACTGTGAAATATGCATAGATTCAGGGACAATAATTAGACAAATTCATGGGGAATAATTATAATGGCTATAGATTACTTTCAGCAGTGGAAGCAGTATTTCTCTCAGGATTAATTGCTCGGAATATAAATGGTGAGGTGATATTGCACTTATGTTGTACTTTCAGGCTTTTCATTAAACATTTGCTTAGAGAATTTTTTGTATTTTCCAGTTAAGGTACCGGACGCCAGCTTCTTGAATCTTAGTCTGTATCTGAGCTAGATATTGGAAGGAAACTCTGGGAGTGATATCTAGCATTTGGGACACCTCTTTTTCATTATATATGTTATTTGTGCTTATACTATTCTTTACTCATTAACGCTATTACATTACTTTTCAGCACCAGTAATTCTAAAATAGACTCATTTTATATTTTTACTATTTCACTTCTATCATAAGCTACGATATGCAACTGAAAACATGTTTAATAGTTTTAAATGAATAAACAAGTCATTTGCTCAATATTAATTCCTACAACCTTTGATAGAATTACGTTTGAATAACCTCATGCAAAAATTGTGCATTATATCTGTACACAGATTAATTACCTTCGTCTAGTCACTAGTTATTTATTTAAAATGCATGCTAAGGAAAATTTGTATGTATATTTTCCAAACAGACTATTTCTCATAAACAACCCTCTTTTTGCTTTCCATCCTCTCCCTTTCATGTTTAACTAAAGGATGGTTTGAAGTTATATCTCTTGTTTAAGGGAGTGTTTAAAATGCATAGGACTGTCAGCTCTAAATAGAAAATTAACTTGCAGGGTCATGAAAAAGCTATCAATAAGTCTGCGATCAGATTTTCATGTAAAAATCCATGAACAGTGGTTAAAATAATTATTTTTATTATCTAGTCATCTTTGTTTAGTGCGAACCATTTCCTAACAGTATATAGCTCATAACATTATCAATATAAAATAGCTACAAGCTGCTTTTGGGTATCTGAATATAACAAAACATGATTACATAAAAGAAAAGCATGAAGCCATATAAATGTAGCTCAATTTGTTGTGTAGTGGAGGCAAAAATCCTGAGGCCATTTAGATGTTAAGGGATTTTCTTTCTGCTTTTAGTTCAATATTTTCAGACTGAAGCAATATAAAAAGCTGTTAGTGTAATGTTTTTTATTACGATGATTGTGTAGAAAATCACATTTTTAGGAGTAGTACAATATATATCTAATATAGAAAATTATATAGAAAAGATTTTAAAAGTGGTTATAGATAGAGTCATAATCCTTACACATTTAAACAGTGCTAGTTTGGGAAGGTTAGCCAATTTATTGTTGGACGGATTTCATAGCTAGTGGCTTTTTTGCCTCTATATATTTTCCCACTGCACGAGACATTAGGTTGTGTTTAACATTTTGTCTCTGCCCTCCCTCCATCCCCCTTTCACCCTCCATCTGTCTAATCAACCTGAAGTTTTCCATATCTATTGAACTTAGTTTCCATTACCCAAAATAGCTGATAGATTACAAAATTGAGATCTCAGTTTCTCATATACATATCCTTCTATGACCCTAACGTCATTATTTACAGACAATATCAGGAAAACAGATGCTGCAGGAATTCAAAATTTCAAAAGATTAAAAAGCTTTAGGAGGAAAAAACATGACCAAATAAACATCAAGCATGTTTGATCACACAAAAACAGAAGACTGGAGAGAGAGAATAGAAATGAATGGACTTTTATGAAAGAAGAAATGTCTAGGTGTTGTTGTAGCCCACCAGTGGCCAGCAGAGCTGGCAGCAGACTTGGACAGTGAGGAGGTCAGGTTCGAACATGGGCCAGTCCTGGAGTCTGGGGAAGGTTCTGATGAGTGCTCTGCTTCAGAAGCAGAAATGGGGCCAGGGCCATCCAGCAGTTATCAGCGGAGTCAGAGATCAGTGGGGCAGAAGAACAGCTGGATCCTGTTCCTGATGTGCGCATGTGCAGAGCTGTCAGGAACAGGTAAGGAACAAGGATCGACTTGGGAGTAAAGGCACAGGTGGACAGTGAATGGCCACTCCCACAGGGAATAAATAGGAGCGAAAGGGAGTGGTGTTTGCAGGAGACTCGTTGCCAAGTATTTCCCTGTACAGCGTTGCTCTTGGAAGCTATTGGCCTGGCAACTCTCCAAGCCTGATAAGTCTGTGGTTGCAATTCAGGTCTGTGATTGCAATTCACCCTTGAAAAGACTTTTTGCTAGGACTTTGCTGGTTATGAATGATAGGAATTCACATTAGCCAAATAAAAGGAGTTTTGTTGGGACAAGGAGTCTGTTTCGTGATTTTGTGAAGTCTAGGTCAGAACAGGTGTCTAAAAAACTAAAGAAGAATAATATGTATACTGAACCATATTACATTTTTAATTAAATGTTTACTGTCTATTAATGTATAAAGAAAATAGGAATCGGAACAATGATGAACACCAAATGAGGGTCTGGTTTCAGGAAGTTTTATAAGGGAGTAGAGACAGTTGCTGGAAATAATGTTTGTTTTTTTTGCTCTTTTATAGTGGAATTGCATTGCACTTTTATAGTGGAATCTGAGACCCTGAACTCTTCTTGGATAAAACAGTGTTCATTTAAACTGACTATCTTCTAGATATTTGGGCCTTGAGTAACTGTTCAGTTTGTTAGGGTGACTCTCCTTTTCTTTCTTGTTTATTCCATCCCTATTATATGAACTCCTCTGCCCTTACTTTGACATTTTGTTCAGCACCAATCACATCTCTAGCCTTGCTTGCATTTCTTTAATCATATTTTTGGCATCAAATGTATTTGAAGAAAAATAACATTCATCTCTAAACGTATTAATCAAATGTATTTTTAAATGCTTAAGAAGTTGACATTTTGCCAATTGCTCAGATGAGATAACATGAAATATCACTTTATTTCCCTCATTAAAAAAACTGGTGTTGGATTATTAATTCTGTGATATGTCAGCAGGATATACAAACACATGCTATCCATCCAAAATAAATATTTTTAAGCTCCTAATGAACAACTTGGAACTGATTTCCTAGATCACTCTAGTACATGTTTTTGCCCATCGTTCTTCAGGAATGTATAAAAAACATTATTCATATATAATTGCTGTAATTATTGTGACATTAATGATTCTGACAAAGTACAAATGTGTGAAATTAAGCTGATCAAAGTTTAAATATTTGAAGCAATAAAATCAATGAAAGGACATTTCCTCTTTTTCAGTATGACAAATAAAAATATATATTTGGTTTGAATACACAGAATAGAAAAACACACTGTTTAATTTTATATTTTCCCTAGACAATTTATGAGGTATTTTTTCTCTTTATACCAAATTCTTTATATCTGTAGAATATAATTTAACTTTCACTGTATCAAGTGACATTTTGAGAAAGGTCTTATCAGTAGATGTCAAAGTCAATACTAGATTTGGCAACTCAAAGTGTTGCCAAATAAAGCTCAATGGATATGGTCTCAGGCTGTTTTCTCTAGTGTCATGTCCAAGACGTTCTGGACCAAGGAAACATGCCTTCTCTGTTGTGGTCCCAGCCCTCTGAAAAAGCATCCACCAAAGTTACAAAAACAGTGTCTTCTTCCTTGGGGTTCCAAACATTTCCAGCAGCATATTAAGGGATTCTGACTACAGAATTAATTCTGTTTATTTTGGTGTAACTTCATTGATTTAAGAGAATGCAGGAACATTTCCTATAAAATTATCAAATATATAGGAAGTATATATCACAACACTGTAAAATAATATGGCAATAAGAAACTTTCAAATACTGGCCAAAGGATTAAGAATAAATGTTCTTTCTGGTATGGCTATTATTATTATTTTTATTTAAGCCTTATTTGAATATTACCAAACACTTTCCATCAATATATTTATCTGTTACACAAAAAAAAGATGAAGTTTACATAAATGGTAGAAGACTGGGGACTGGGAGATGGAACACCTCTTTTGATAGAATTCTTTGTGATGGGCATCCAAATATTAAATTGTCTTATAAGAGTTTCAGTTTACAATTTATATGTGACACAATATTATCTGGATCAGAGCATTCTGACTGCATAGCATTTTAACTACATCAAAAAGTTCTCTGATATCTATTTTGGTTCTATCTATTCAATGTACAAGGTCATTCTACTCAGTAAAAGGTTGAAGATTAAGGGGGGAAATGCCTATATCTCCTTCTAATTCATGTCTAGATATCCTTTAATATCCTGAAAGAATAGATCTAATAACTGAGTACAAGGTCAAAATGCAGTGTGGAACTGCTTCAATTATCCATTTTTCCTTTTTAAGGAACCTATTTTTTTTAGTGTTATTATTGGTGGTGAAAAATCAAGCAATTTAGAACAGAACAATAGAATAGAATAGAATAGAATAGAATAGAATAAAATAACAGAGTTGGAAAGGACCTTGTAGGTCATCTAGTCCAACCCCCTGCTCAAACCGGAGACCCCATACCATTTCTGACAGATGGCTATCCAGTCTCTTCTTGAAAGCTTCAGGTGATAAAGCACCCACAACTTCTGAAGGCAAGCTGTCCCACTAATTGATTGTTCTTACTGTCAGTAAATGTCTCTTTATTTCTAGGTTGAATTACTCCTTGATCAATTTCCATCAGGGGTGGGATTCAAATTTTTTAACAACCAATTCTGTGGGCGTGGCTTAGTTGGTGGGCGTGGCTTCATGGTCATGTTATTGGCTGGGCATGGCCAGCTCAATATCACTCACATCGAGGCACACATCTCCTCGCCTGGCCTCTCATGATTGTGGGGATGCTGCAACAGTCGTAANCCACACAAGCAAAGTACCAGAAAAGAAGGGGAAAAAATTCCAGAGAGGTTCGTGAGAAGTCTAGCCCTGCCAAGAATGTAATAAAAGTTAATGGAGAGGAAGTTTCTGTAAGCAACACCAGAATGTTTCCTTCCTGCCTTCCTTACAGAATTAGGCCAGTAATTTCTTCTAACAACTGGTTTTCCAAACTGCTTAGAATGTTAACAACTGGTTCTAGCGAATAAGCACAAACTGGTAGAATCCCACCCCTGGTTTCCATCCATTATTCCTTGTCTGGCCTTTAGAAGCTTTGAAAAATAGGTTGACCCTTTCCTCTCTGTGACAGCCCCTCAAATATTGGAAGACTGCTATCATCTCACCCCTGGTCCTAGATTCACTAGACTAACCAGGTTCCTGCAACCGTTTCTCATATGTTTTAGCCTCCAGTCCCCTAATCATCTTTGTTGTTCTTCTCTGCACTCAACATCTTTTTTATAGTGTGGTGACGAAATTGGATGCAGTATTCTAGGTGTGGTCTTAGTAAGGTTTTATAGAGTGGTATTAGCACCTCAGGTGATTTTGATTGTATGCCTCTGTTAATGCAACTTGGATTCTATTGGCTTTTTTGACTGCTGCTTCACACTGCTGGCTCATATTTAATTGATTGTCCACTAAGACTCCAAGATCCCTCTCATAGTTACTGCTATTAAACCAGGTTTCCCATAGTCTATATGTGTAGTTTATATTTGTATATCTCAGATAAATTTGTATCACTCAGCTAAATGTATGATGTTATTCAATGAATGATGACAGCTTCCTTTCATGACCATGAACATTTACTATTGCTTTTTACTTTTTCTCAGAATTCAGGGTTGTTTTTTGACATCTGTTGATGTCAATGAAAATAACTGCTAGGATTAGTCGAACTATGAAAAGAATTAATCAAAAGTGTGAACCTCTCTGCTGAAATAGATGACAACACTGACACTTCCTGCAATAATGTCACTAATCAATGATTCAAAGAGAATCATTCAAAGAGAAGAAAGCATACATAATTTTGGAGCAAGGTATATTACTGCCACATGTAACTATATACTATGAACTAACTTGCTCTAATGTTATTTGATAGAGTTCTAGTTATCTTCACTTCCATTCATGCTCTCTGGACACTTAATATTTCTCTTCTCTTGAGTCCTTCTAACTTGTAAAGATATTGACATGTAATTGATCTCATTCCTCTCGTCCTCTGGTGACACAATTTAAAATGTTTACAGGTATTTAAAAACGCATTGGCCATTTCAGCACTGTTGAATGTCTCTCCTGCTCCATAGTAAAAAGCAGCTGAATTTTTATTTGAAAAACGTTAGACCAATTTTTTTTTGCTTCGAAGAATTGTTAATTTTGATTGTTTAATAAATAACAAGGAAAGCAAAAACTACTTGTGTATTACTAGAGATACTCAGACATATTTATTATACCATGATCAGCCAGGGATTTTATAACTGAGAAAGAAAAAATAATAATGCTATCTCTAATTCAGTCTGTGATTTTTCCAAGAATATTTTGTTTCTTTAGTCAGAGACAGACAAGTGAAGTAACTTTTTAAAAAAGATACTATGCATTGGCTTATTATTTTTTTCTAATCCCTTTCTTTGGGAATGCTTTGCTGCAATGAATGGTGTTATAAAGTGAGGCATGTAGAACAACATGATACAAGTGGATAGGCCCAGGATTATTCCTCTTTTGGGGGAAAATTGTTATTCTCAAGTTTGAATAGTAATTGTACTTCATTTTCCGCTTTTATGATTAAATTTTCTGGTGGAAAGAAAAAAGCATGTGAGTTATATCACTTTCATCAACGTGTGTTTCAATTTTCATATTGCTGTAGAAAAATAATAATTTCATTACCATAGCTCACCGATCTTGAAAAATCTGTATAGACTGTATTTAAAACACACCCATCGAGGAAATGTTTTTTTTAAGCTAGCTACAAAAAGTTATTGCTTCAAAAGCTTTTCATTAATCTCAGCACAATCAAAGGAAAGGAAACTAGCTGCCATTTAGTTTAGCCAAAGCAATCCATGCCAACTACAATAAAACCATCAAACTGTCATACAGTCCAGCTTTGAAGAAAAGGGTATGGTGATTACATGCAATAGTTTCCTTCAGTGGTTTCATAATTTCAATTTCTGTAACTTTTCAAGAATTCCAATACTTCTGGTAAGAACATAATTTCTTACCAGAATAATTTCTCAGGGAGTTTACTATCAGCAACTTAGTATATTGGGTTTCTCCATCAATGAATCAAGAAGGCAAGCCCCTCAAGCAAGAAAACTTGAGATTATATCCATATATAAAATATTTAAGGGTCTTCAGCCAATGAAAATACAGATATACCTGTCTATTTTCTGAGTATTGAATAATTAAACCATTAAATTGACTCAGACGGATTTGAAATTGAACCTTCTATCTGGATATAGAAAAAATTATCACATAATTTTTTATTTGGGAAGGGTTCAATTTCAAGTCTGTTAATTATGAATCTGTCCATTCAATGGGATTAGGTGCACCACATCACAGAAAAAGAGTTTCACATGCAACTTAGCAATTATGTAAAAAAATTATTCTTGAGATATGTGAAGTTTTTGAATATAAGTTCAAATAAAAAGAATTTTCAGAAGTATCATAAAACCCACTTGACCAGTAAGAACTCGTTAATAAATAAGCCTACTGTATAGCTCCTTGAATTTTCAAGTACATTTTCTTATTATGCCCAGGCTGTAGTTTCCATATCATTACTTATAATAAATAATGAAGTAATGAAATTGAAGAATATAATAGAGATCAACAACAACCACAACAGCAAAATGATGCAACTCTGAAAGAAAATTCTCCCATTGTCACCTTTATAGTCTGAGAAACTTAGGGAGGATTCATTCTGAGACTTTTGCTCTACCCACTATGCACTGCAAGCTATGCTGTTTCCATACCTTAGACAGCATTTCTCTGTCTTGCCTCTCAAAATCTCTCCCATATACTACTACATGTTATTATATAGAGTAGTTCATATAAACATCCGATAGGATATTGCTCCTACATATTGGAATTGTTTCCCTAGTGTTCTTACCAGTATCACAATAGGTACCAAGAAGTGGAACAGGTTAGATGGTTGTGGTTTATTGACAAAGTTCTATGAACTGCTTTAAAGATTACACATTATCATTAACTAACCACTATCTAAGTATGAGACAACTAAAGATGACAGTAGTCAGTGACTGGAATCTGTGGACTTAAATTCATTTCTAGTTTTCCAGATTAAAGTAAAAAATCAGTACTATTTGTTCTCATAAGTCACTTCATGTTTTCCATCTAATAATCAACAAAAACTGGTTTTAAAGCTCACCACAAATATAACCAGTATTAGGGTAATACTTTTGCAACAGTGTGTTCCTATATGCCTATAAAATTGTCAGAACTGCAGCTTCCTGTTTTCCTTTGGGTACATATATATGGGCTGAATTTCAGAATAACTAAAACCCTTAATTAACAATATTTTGCAATAAAAAATAAGAAATAAAGGAAAAATGAGGAAGAAATAGACAATCCATCTTTCTGCTCCCCCTCATTTGAAACTACATCTCCTAGCAGCCTGTAAATTTTGGAAATGTCCTTCCATCAATGGTGGGATTCAAATAATTCAGCAACCGGTTCTCTGCCCTAATGATTTCTTCCAACAACCAGTTCACCAAATTGTTCAGAAAGTTAACAACTGGTTCTCCCGAACTGGTGCGAACTAGTTGAATCCCATCACTGGTTTCCATACATAATGGAGTAATGATAGAGATCAAGGGTTAAACTTGTTTGATTTGAGTTGTAGGCACACACTGGGTTTCCATAGCAGTACAACAACTAACAGTATCAGTATATACAGTGTTATATGTTCTAAGGAACATCTGACTAGGGAGCTATCAAGTTCTTGCAAAAATAGTGACTATGTTCTGTTGAATCTCTGAAATTTTTCACAACTATAATAAGACTTAGATTCAGTTGAGTACTTCAGAAGACTCCAATTTCCCTTCAGCCCACTGATGCATATCCCCAAGAGAACCTCAAAGCATAGTACAGAAATTGGGTGCCGGACGACTGCCAACTGAAATGTTCTTAATTCAAAAGTGAATTGGGTTGAACCAAGTTTTCAAGAACTGAAGCACAAGCACAATAAATTTTCATTTTGAATGTAAATGCTGGTGTTCTTCAGCAGATACAGGCAATGTATTAAATGAATTATTTTTTACTTGCATAACATTTCTACCTGCCATAGATCAGAAACTGGCATCAGATGAAGAAGTTAAAACTAGCGTCATTTGCCATGAACACTGCCATCATCAGTTATAAACTGGAACAGATATAGGTTTCAATTTTCATAAAAAGTAACCGACACAAAAAATCCTCATTTAATGACTACCTCGTACAGCAACTGTTTAGTTACAACAGTGATGAAAAAGTAACTTTGTGACCCACTCCTCATTTTTGTATTTTCAGGTGTGTAAAGCAAAGGAAAGCATAGTCATAGTTTCACTTAATGACCACTTTGCTTAGTGACTGAGTTGCTGGTCCTAATTGTGGTTACTAAATGAGGACTACATGTAAATATGTCTCAGGTAAATTCATATAGTTTTATGTTTTATATATAGTTTTACTTAATGCACAGGGGCAATAGTTACAATATAATATTACATTAACTCTATTAAGAAAACAAGGCCATGATAGAAATTGCATCTGCCCAACTCACTTTAGATTCAGAGATAAAGATTAAGTCTTAAACATACAAACCAAAACAGAGATCATTGAAAGCTTAAAAAGAACATTCCTTACCAGCTTGTCTAATCGTTAAATGCTTTTCCTAAAAATTCTCCCCATAGAAATTCTTTTTGTTTCTTTTCCTTTTAATTACAATAGTCCTCAACTACAATTGAGCCCAAAATTTCTGCTGCTGAGACCTTGGTTAAATGAAATTTGCCCCATTTTACAAACTTTCTTGCCATAGTTGTTAAGTAAATCACTGCAGTTTAATCAGTAACATGGTTGTTAAGTGCATCTGGCTTCCCCATTGAATTTGCTTGTGAGCAAAAGCTGATTACATGACCCTGGGATACTGCAACCATCATAAATATGAGTCAGTTGGCAAGCATCTGAATTTTGATCAGGTGATGCTGCAACAGACATAAAGTGAAAAATGGTCAAAAGTCATTTTTTTCAGTGCCGTTGTAACTTGAATGGTCACTAAATGAACTGCTGTAAGTTGATGACTACGGTATATGGACAGTGGAACCAATATCAATATTAATATTAACAATGCTGAAGAACAACATAGCACAAAATGACCCTCTGATACTCTGAAATACTCTCTCCTCATGTGTTCTTGTTATGAGAGGTAAACATCTACAGTCATTCTCTTCTTTGTTCTCATTTCTTATTCTGATCTTGTTGTTGCTGCTATCTCCAGTTTGTATTTTAAAATCTAGGATATTGGGACACTAGACTAGGATGCCTAAAATATAAGTGATAAATCACAACTCTCTGACATTTCAGAATGGAGCCATAAGGAAAAATGGAGTCATGAGTGTGCTATGAAATACATATATAAATTAAATATATAATATTTAAGTATATATGCATCTTAATATTTTATGTGAGCAACAATGCCTAACTAAAAAAAAAAGAAGTGGGGGTGGAGAGAGTAGTGATTTATTTTTCTACACTTATTAAAAACATTCAGCACACACTCAGCTTCCCATGCTTATTTCAAAATGAACTTAATTATATATTTTGTATCTTCATAGCTTCTGGCAACAGTGGATCTGAGCACATATGTTCCATAAGATAAGCGGGCATTTACAAAATAATAGAAATGAAAATATTAAAAAGCATCATTTGTGAAGCCAACTAAAACATTTATGCTCTTTAACAAGTGTCATCAGTATATGGTGCTCCTAGGCCATATTGTCTAATGGTGCTACTTCTTGCTTATGTGAAGATTTGTGCATTTTCAGACAAATAATTTGAAAGGAAGGGCAGCATGGAAGATGGGACAGCATTGATAAAGTTTTGGTATTCTCGGCCAGTGCCTATTTAGCCTTAGCCTATAAAAAAGATAGCTACAACTGCGATAGATTAAGTGTCCCCTATTGAGTTCTTAGATAAGCTTACAAAGAAGATATTTCAGCTGTAACCAAACATATGTTTGTAGTCTCTTCTCTACAGGTATCCAGGTAAGTAGTAATAATGTTTTTGTTTAAAGTTTCCTACAATTGTACAATCCACTTGAGTACTCAGAGCAGCTTAATACATCTTCTAAATTTGCTTTGTAATTATTATGTACTATCTATGCTTTTGCAACTACATTGTGAGAATGCAGCCTTCACTTATTTCTTATGTATTGTACACATTAATATTTTTTAAATCAGAAAAGAATGAATGTTCTGGATTTCTTGACTTTAAGGAGACCTGTTTTGTGTCTAATAACTCATGAATATATAAAGCATCTTGGTTTTTTTCCCAAAACTCCGACAACCAGTTGAAGGAGTTGACCCAACAAAAAATTGATGGCTAATCCATTGATGAATTATAATTGCATTGACAGTTTAGGGTACAGATGAAAGCCTATATTGAGATGACATTGTATGCATATGAAAGTTGTATTTTATAATTCCATGGAATGGCACCCACAGCATGCAATTTTCTCCTCATTCCTAAGTAGTAGTAATAGCACTGAGATATCTATATACTACTAAACTTTCACTGTTATGACCTCTAACTGGGCAAAATGGTGCATAACAGGGCAACTATTTTTTGGACCAAGGTACCTCAAATATAGTAACATATGGAATTTGTCCAAAATCCAGGACCCATTTCTCCCAAGGGAATGAAATTGGGAAACGTCATGGCTGCTTCAGTGCTACTGACTGCTGCTGACATACTGTTATGATCATGTGTTCTTTATTTTCTATGTTCTGTGACAGTTTTCCAACCAGTCTTGCAATTCCTTGCTTCTGCTTCCACCCAGCAGCAGCAGCTTACCTGCCTGCTGGAAATGGAGAAAGGAAGGAAAGAAGGAAGGAAGGAAAGAAGAAAGGAAGGAAGGAAGGAAGGAAGGAAGGAAGGAAGGAAGGAAGGAAGGAAGGAAAATTTCTGGTGTTCCTTGCCAGATTCCCACATGGATAGATAAATCAAAACCACTCTCCTCTTATGCCACCTGCCCCTGTTCAGAGGGGTGTTAGCAACCTGGACTAAGATCTTCAAGACCAGCATCTCCACCACATCTTCTTTGCCCTGAGACCCCCAGTCCACACAGGCTGACAGAACATCATGGGTAAGCTTTGGAATGTGAGCTTTGCTGTTTACTTCTTCAACTAGCTTATTGATGTGTTTTCTCATAAGAGACTTTAACTCTTTAATCCCTCCATTTGCTTCCAGGAACTGGTCAAATATGGCAGGGAAGGGAACTCAATGGGAAAGGTGGCAAGAAGTTGAAAGTTACTCCAGATTCCACAGTTATTTTGCCCTGCCTTTGTCATTCTGCTTCCGTTTAGGTAAGGCAATAACCTATTAAGGTAATAACCCAATGGGGCATAGGTTGCCTACTACAAATTAAATAGTTTCAGTCTACCTTAGAACAAATTATTTGATTTGTAGTATAGGAAACAATTTCAAAGAAAGAAAGTTAAGCATTATAAGTGTGATATTTGGCACAGTAAATTAATGTTATGATTTAAGTGTGTGTGTGTATATGTGGGTACTTATACATGCATGATTATAGGAAAAGTTCCACTCCACTCACTATTATTTGTCCTGAAACAGAAATAATTCTAATTTTTTATCATCTAAGCAAATGTGTGCTTGTTGCTATTTCCTTTGCAGCTTACTCTATAGAGTACATGAGTTCCTTTCAGTTTCTGTCTTTGTAAAGTATCTGTTTAAGAAACTAATCACTGGAACCACTCATGTGATAAACTGGCAATTGAAATACTTAAATGTCAAGTTGTTTTCATCAGTCACATCGACAGCAGGTCCTAGTTGGAATATGTTCTGGATACGTGTATGACAAGCCTTTTCTTTGGTGCTGCAACAAAATACAGAATTGTCTTGTATGCTAATATTAATCCCTTGGCTTCTTAATGCACCAATTTTATCAGAATTGCCATTTACCTATTTGTGCTTGTAGCAGAACTACAATTTTCTCCTTGATATATCTTTTAATAGACAGGACAAATTAAATACAAAATGAGACTGAGAATGCCATGAATGATTACAAATGAATGGTTGTTTTAAGTAAGGCATCAAAATGTGGTTTGTAATTCAGACTGTAATCTAAAATTCAATAAATATGGTTAATTTTGCAGCCTCCCAAATTGTAAAACATTTTTGCTAGTGCATCTTAAGTAGTTTCTGAAATGGAACAATTCTATATAAGACATATTTTTGTTGATTCTCAATTTTATATAACCAGAAAACATGATTTTAATAAGCTATTACTATAAAATCTCTCAAGCAACTCCTGAAATAAAATGTTGAAGTGCATTTGCACTTAACAGAAATGTTCTATCTGGAGGTCAGCATACCAAATTAAAGTTTCAACAGGGTACTCCATTCCACCACTGCTACCATTTTCCTATGTTAGCCAATATTCGACAATAAAAGTTCCCCGTCAATTTATAATGAATCCTTTTCGCTCCAAAATTGTTCATAACTAGATATAACATTTTTTTTAATTAGAACTTTCAAATACAAAAGTATTGTATTTAAAATTATTGTAAGATTATACTTTTTTTCTTTTCATATTTTTGTTGTTTTCTTGGGTTGGGTTGGTTTATATATTTTATTTATTTATTATAGCATATACATTTTTAAACAAATCAATATCAAGGCAAATCTATGTATATGATAAATGCAATTGTGACCGAGGGAGTGATGAGTTGCCGCTTTAAATCTGTCTGTAAAGAAAGCTAAACCTTATTACCAATAAGTTGCACATCTCTGGATGCTTTCCAATGCACTAGATCCTGCTGTAATGGCAAGATTTAATGCAAACTGAAATTTGTGTTTCCATAGAAAACCATTAACACAGGAGAAGAAAGCTGTGAGAAATATAGCAAAGCAATTTTGTTATCAACTGCCAGTAAAGCATGGATAGTATTGTACAAGATTATACTTTCATGACATGCTGTAGCTTAGGAAATAAAATCATTACTTTCTGAAGCCAGCAATTTCTTTTTTTAAAAAAAAACCTTCTATCATGAGGATTATTATATATCACGCTGAAGCAGTTGTTATACAGACTACTGCTTCTTAAAGTGGACTTCAAGGACCCCTGGAGTCCCCCAAAACCTCTCAATTCAAGATAAGCCAGATATGGATGATATTTGCAAAAAACTGAAACACTGTCACTCTTTTCATTATTTTTTATTTGTTAAAAATAGAGTTTCTTCATGAAAAGTGTTCCGTCCGGAAAGAAGCGCATGAGACCGGGTTCCAAACAACAACTATTTTATTTAAACTTGCAAGGCAAAAGATACGGAACATACGCCCAAGCCACAGCAGCCCTTTTATATAGCGGCTTGCCTGCGGCTTGTGGCAATGACACTCATTTAAACTGTTCCGCGGCTGTTTTGTGGCTTCCCGGATTGGTTTCTTAATCAACCAATCCGTAAGTGGCCTTTTTGCCAAAATCAGAACGAGGGACTTTAGAACCTACCAAGTTCCATACAGAACACGTTTAGTCCAACGTGGGTGACGTAGTCACACAGGTAGGTGGGGCTTTTTTCTAGTCCTAGTTGACCTGCGCAGCTCAGTCTCAGCGTGGTCTTCTAGTGTTCGGATGGGATCGCTGCTTCCTTGTCCTTCTCCATGGAACATCCTGGAAGTGAGTCAGGCTTGCCGCTCCGCCTGAGTCTCTTGGACTGGTTGAGATGGCTCTGCCGCTCCTCTCTGGTTTGACTGGTTGGTTGAGCTGGCCTGGCTGCCTCCTTCCAGGAAGGCCTCGCTTCGCTCTCCTGCTCCCGGACTTCTTTCTTGTGGTATCATCTTAACCGTGAAATGCTCTTTTTGTTTGGTTAGATTGTCTTTTTGCATAGTTTGTTGTCTTGTTATGGGAGTTCGTCTCTCCTTTTTTATTATATTTGTACTTCCCCCTCTCCTTGGTTGTTTTATAGTCAGTATTTATTTTTGATCTGTGGTATTTTTCATTTTGAGGTTGCGGGAACGAAGCTGGTCTATGTGCCACTTCCATTCCATACCGTCATCTAAAAGTAGTCAGTTGGACCAAGGGCCTGTGATTTGAGGTGATGTGGCTGGAAGCCACAATGGATCTCCGGGTGAGGTTTTTGCATAGACCAGGTCACCTATTTCAAACATACGGTATTTGCTGGAGGAATCGGGAGTTTGTCCCAGATGTAAGTGGGGTGCAAATCTGTCCAGGTAGGAGCGTAGTTTCCTACCCAATTAGAAGTTCTGCTGGGGCTTGTAATTGGTTGTGCTGCTAGGGGTAATATGCTGCAAGGTTAGTAGTTGGCTTAGTTTGTCTGCACGTCCTCTTGTCCATTCTGTCTAGGCCCTCTTTAGTGTACCGAACCATGCGTTCAGCAATGGGTGGCCCATGTCCAAGTGGTTTTTTAATATAGCAGTCATGTGTAGGGTTCTGCTATTGTTGCCTTATGGGCAGGAACACGTTGTAAGAAATTTTATGAGGCCTAGGAAACACTTGAAGATCGGTTTTGTTCCTGGGCCTGGGAGCGTCTTTGATAGCCTTCACTTTTTTTTTCGGTGGGGTAATGCCTTGTCAATCAATTAAATCGCCCCATAAACTCAACCTGGTTAGTGGTTAATTCACACTTTTCCTTTTTTACTTTGAGGCCTGATTTCCTAAAATCTTGTTAAGACTTCTCTTAATCTGGTCTCATAGCTGGTTGGCATTTTTTCTGAGAACCAATACATCATTGAAGTAGGGGATGACAACTTTTGATTCTGTTTAGCAGGCGTTCCATGGGCTTTGGAACATGCCTGGGCAACGCTTAACACCGAGATTGGAGGCGGTTACACTAGAATACCCCTCTATGTGTTACAAATAGTCTGCGCTTCTGCCGTAATGCGATTCAACGGGTAATTGTTGATAGGCCTGTGCGAGGTCGAGTTTGCAAAAAATTTTCCTTCCCTAGCGAGTGCAGTAAATGTTGCACTAC
The DNA here is from genome assembly GCA_004320025.1 of Laticauda laticaudata. Lineage (NCBI taxonomy): Eukaryota > Metazoa > Chordata > Lepidosauria > Squamata > Elapidae > Laticauda > Laticauda laticaudata. Next base: position 22,708 of record BHFT01022692.1, read on the forward strand.
TGGCACTGGGTATGCACTTTGTTGGAGTGCATGGTTCAGGTTGTCTTAATAGTTCTCTGCAGATGCGCACTGACCATCTGGCTTCACCGTGTGACAGGGGTTTCCCACCTGGCATGGTCGATTGGCTTCTAAAACCCCTTGAGCTCAGTTGCTCGTCAATTTTTGGTTTTACCGCGAATGGATGCATCTGGCCTTTAAATGGATGGGGCTATTTACAGGTCTAGGCTAAATGAATTGGGGTCCCCTTGTACTTGCCTAGAGTCCCATTGAAAACATCTTGGAATTCTTGTAGCAGGCTCTCCTCCCTGTGGTTTTAGCTATGCGGTTGATCTTGGTCACTCGATTCCCAAGGACACGAACCATTCGATCCCTAACAGGCTAGGGCGGTCACGGTCGACGATGGTCAGAGGCAGAATTTTGGCATGGTTTTTAAATTTGACTAGAATTGTCCAAGGCCTAACTACTGGAATTCAATTTCCCTGATAGTCTTTTAGCACTAGTTTTTGTTTTCTGTAGTTCTCTCTGTTTAATGTTCAGTTATCAGGCACGGATAATTATTTCTAGGATTACCATAAGATAGGATGACCCCTGAGTCGACTTCCATTCTTGCAGGGTCTCCCCTCGACGCTCACCTTCTTATCCGAAGCCTTCTTTTCCACTCTCCGCCCTTGGCATTGTAGATGGTGACTGTCTGATGCCGTTTCTCTCCCTGTCAACCGGTTCTCTTTGTTTATGGTCCATCGACTGCCGGCTTGTCTTTCCTTCATGTCTGGGTTTTTTTTTTGCTCTTATTTTTAAAATTGGCCGGTCCGACAGTGTGTAAGGAAGGACAGCCCTTTCCTTTTGGTCTGAGATTTCTTCTCATTTCGTTGCTTTTAAGAAACTTAAGAAAGTTGATCGATTATACGATTCCAATCGTCCTCCATCAGTATTGAATGGTTGCGGGCAGCACGTTGTTATACTGGCCATCTCTCATTTGCTTCGTTCAGATTCGCCGCGTGCTTTCGGTCTCACCTTTCTAGGACAATCCCATCCTCGTCACCAGTGTTCCTGTCCGGAAAGAAGGCACGTGAGACCGGTTCCAGCAACAATATTTTATTTAAACTCGCAGGCCAAAATATACAGAACAATAGCCCCAAGCCGCAAGCAGCCTTTAATATAGCACTTTCCTGCTGAGCTTGTGGCCAATGACACTCATTTAACTGTTTCCAGGCCATTTGGCGGCTTTTTTTCCAAATCAACCAATCCGTAAGTGGCCTTTTCGGCCAATCAGAACAAGGGACTTGGAACCTTCCAAGTTCCATACAGAACAAAAACATTTCATGACTATCAAATGGATTTAATCTTATTTTTGCCATAAATAAATATTCAATAAATAAATATTCTACAGATATCCATTTAAATTTTTAATATGATAAATATTGGTAAACACTACCCATATCAATAAAAGCTCTTTTGGGGTCCTCTATAATTTTTAAAAGTAGGAAGAATACCCAAAAGCAAAAAAAATTAAGAAACACTGTCATAGGCAATAGATTTTTATTGAATTGTTTTTTATCCTTCTTTATCTTTTTATCAAAGTAAGAAACCAATAGATATTTCTACATGGTAAGGCTTTCTTATTTGGAAAAACATTTGTCCAGTACTGAATTATATATACAACTACTGTATGATCCTCAGATAAATTTATCATGGTAATAGTTATATTCGAGAAAGTTGTTGACAGTTTGTTGCTAAAAAAGCCATATTGTAAAATGATTCTCTCTGGGGGTGTATTTTCTACAACTGTGAATCTAAGAACTGATATCCATATATCACATACATATATTATGACTAACTTACAAATAATGTATGCATAGATGGTTGAAGGTTTTTCCTTTCTGGAGTAAATGCAGCCAACTTTAATTCAGATAAGTAGGTTGACTATGACAAATAATTGTGACATTCTGTTTTAGAAATAAATATATGTTACTTTGAGTTCAAAATGGAAGGAAAGGGAAGAAAAATGCAATGTAATTGAATAGATAAAGGCAATTGGGAAAGAAGTAGTGCCCATTTTAAGCATTCTGAAAATTCTGTTTGTGCAGTCCTTTGAATCTGAAGTGCTTTAGAGTACATATATGATGCCTATTGCCAAATCCTGGAAATAAATATATCTACTCCTAGGATTGTGCCATGGTTACAGATGTGAGTCCCACAATCTCAGAATAAGATGCAGTTGTCAACAGATAGAGTGTCAATACTTTTAGATTTACTGGAAACATTTTTTAAAATAAAATCTGAAGGGCAATGGTAGGGGCTTATTAGAATATATATGCAGAATAAAATTGTGATACGCTAAAAAAATACAAACAAAAAATATTCAACCCAAATAAAATACTTTTTACCTAATATTTTGAGAAAAAATACTGAAATAAGTAAAATAATTGTTTAATTGACAATTGTTCAATTTTACACCAACTCTTTGTGACCAGATCTGACCCCTCCTGGTCCTTGAGGCCTTCCAATGGCAAACCAATTGCCATTCTAACTGGACCTTTTGGTCTATTCTTCTTGTCTTCCATTACTTGAGCTTGTAGATCATTTACATTTCTAGCTGTTAGAGCAGTATCAGAATAATGTTTAGACATCACACATATTTATACTGTTTATTCTATTGCTGTTAGTTGTTATGGGCTGTTTCTGCCCTTGATTTTATTGTGAGATGACTGGCTGTGAAAACAAATTTTCCTCCTCCAATGCATTTTTTCCATCTATTCAGCATAAAGGTTGAATAAAAAAGGAATTAGTGCGGAGGCTTGCCTCGCTCAAGCTTATTGTCTTCTAAGCTACCCTGAGTCACTTGTGTGAAATGGGCAGATATAAAAATCACATAAAAATAATAACAGCAGCAACAACAAATAATTTCATCTTAATTTTGCCTTGTTCTAGGAGTGCATCGGGCGGTCTGTGAAAGGATTTGATTGTTTGGATTTAAAGTTCTCAGCACTTCAGCTATAGCCCTGATTCTTATTCTCTAATGTCTAAAAGAGGGATGAAATATCAGATATTCCCAAATCAGTGCTCTTGGTCAAGAAATTAGTTAATCTATTTTATTGTTCTAGATGTCTAGATTTCTTTCTTGGTGTTTTGTTTACAGGAAAAAAAATGGATATAAAGATCATCTGCTTACAAACTTTTAATTGTAAAAATAACTGATTTTAATAAAGAGCATAATTTATCAGAACATTAAGCCAGATTATTTTTCAGAAACCTGCTAAGGTATGCAACATAGTATGAGATATAGACTTTATTGTATTTATTCATTTAAAGACTTGTGTTAATGTTTAGAATGGGAATGGTTTGCACTGGGGAAATGTATTGAGGCGTAATAAAAAACAGCCTGAGTATATTATGTTAAATCTTCCCAGGCATATCAGGATCTGTCTCCTGAAGTATGATGATCATGGGCTGATATGGTAAACAACTGTTTCAATAACAAGCAATTTGTGGACAGCAACATGCAAATAAGCTTATAGCAACCCTAGAGTACAAGAATCTGCTTTCTGATGTATGTTTTGTGTTAGCTGCTTAACAGCAGACATGCTGTGTAATTTTTCTAAACATGACTAGAAGGAAGTAAGATTGGATTATAATGTCTCAGTTCCACACAGTGATAATAGAAGCTGGATGCACTTTATAGTAAAACAAAATCCAAATTGCAATAAATTGGATCAGGCTTCAGTTTAGTTCCCTATCCTTGCTCCACTGTTCTGTCATGGGCTCTTTCTATTTTCAATAGATCTAGCCTCAAAAGCCACAAAGCTTAGCAATTTTGCAAGTTTGTTAGATGTACTTCTTGAGGCAAGGATACTGTCAAGAAGCTAAATTGAAGAGGAAGCAGTCTCAGAGCCTTATTTCTCTTGCCAAATAATGACAAGTAAGCTTGTGACCTGTTTTTATTAGATCTGCTCATGGCCTGCCAGTTTGATTGTTGCTAGCTGCAAGCAGGAACATGACTGTCAAGATTTTGGATTTTGGCCTGATGCTATATCCAACCTTAGGTTTATTAAAATGGTGAAAGTTGGGCCAAGATTGTCTTGTTGCTTTGGGTCTTACTGATACCACTTTGCTCTGCTTCCTAATACTTCATTTAGTATGGATAGTAAATGTACTTCTCTGATACAGCCATTCACATAGTTCTTGACTAATGACCAGTCGCTTAATGATTGTTCAAAGTTACAACCTACTTGAAAAAGGGGACTTATGACCCAGATCCAATGTTCTGATGGTTGCCCCCCATGGTCACATGACTGTACTTCAGGTGCTCAGCAACTTGGCTGCATTTACGCTTATTTATGGTTTTCACCAAAACTGTGCCATAGAGAACAATATATTTGCTTAACTACTGCTGTATTTGCTTAATGATTGCAGTGTTCACTTAACAACTGCGGTGTTTTCTTAATGACCATTGCAAAAAAACCATCCTAAAATCATGTTAGTTACATGACTGACCTGTTTTACAACCAATACTACTTGACTGAAATGGGCAAGCTCCGTTATGGTTGTAACTAAAGGTTTACCTCTATGTTCTGATTTTCTTTTTTCAGCCTACAGCTTCTTTCAAAAGTATTGAACTTTAGAGGAAACAAAAGTGGCACTGATCTTAATCAAGTAGTCCAATTACTTTTTCTTGCTCTCTTGGTGATGGCAATGCAAGCCAGAATTATAGGACAGAAATGAAACAAGTGGGAAACTGAAACATGTATGCATAGAAATATTGCAGCCATATAAAATTTTCAGATGGTGTTTCAGATATCACACATTGATTTAAAAGTTACCAAATTGGACAATGTTTTTTTGATGCACAAATCTGTGCCGGCTTCAAATCAATGTACAGGTAGTCCTCAAGGTATGATCATAATGGAACCTGCCCATTATGGCTGCATGTCACAGTGGTTGTTAAGTGAAGCAGCCACACTTAACAACACACCCCTCCTCTCCCTCATGCAATCATTAAATGAATCAAGGGTTGTTAAATGGAGCATAAGGTTCCTCATGAGTAGGAGATTTATGCAGTCTCAGGGTTACCCTAAGTCTATCCCCACCCTCTGCGATACTATGTGCTTTACTTCTTGCCAGGGAAGAAGTAGACCCTGCAGACCTTCAGCTTCCTTCCCATGCAGCGAAAAAGGGAGATCAGATCAGCTGGGACTCACAAGTCTCCAGGGAACAAGGGTAAATCCCCACCCAAAAACTTGCAGGACTCAGCCTGTTCAGGGCCCTAACAAGTCCCAATTTATCCTTTTGATTTCTGTAGCTTCTGAAGAGAGGAAACTGGCCTGATACCAGAGCAATTTCTTATAGATCCAGCCTTGTGGCAAACTCCTGTTTTGCAATAGGGTCTATTCTCATGATATTTTTTTTAAAGAAGGCTTCTAATTTTTAGGAAGCTTTATTTGTGGCTTCTAACAAACCTTCTTAAAAAGGTTTGATAAAAGGAGCCCCTAGAAGTCTGTAGAATAACATGTATTTTACCACGAAGCTAGGTCTTGAAGAAAGCTGATCTTATATTGATTAGATGCCTCTCTTAGAAGGAGCAAAAAAATCCAGAATGGTAAGCTGGGTGTGGCTGGGGTTGCAGCAGGCTGAGTCCTGCAACTCTTGAGTGGGAAGCTGGAGACTTGTAACCTCCCCTTGCTTGCTGGAGTTTGCACACTCCAGTTAGCTGACTTGTTAGCCCTTGTTTGTTAGAATTTTCAAATTCCAGATGGTCCGATCTCTCCTTTTTTGATGAGTGGAAAGGCAGATGGAGGCTTACAAACAGGGGTGGGATTTAAAATTTTTAACAACTGGTTCTGTGGGGATGGCTTAGGTGGTAGGTGTGGCTTGGTGGTCATGTGACTGGGTGGACATGGCTTGGTGGTCATTTTATTGGCTGGGTGTGGTCAACTCAATATCACTCAAATCGAGGCACGCATCTCCTTGCCTGGCTTCTCATGACTGTGGGGATGCTGCAACAGTCGTAAGTGTGAAAAATGGTCATAAGTCACTTTTTCAGTGCCATTGTAACTTTGAATGGTCACTCCACACAAGCAAAGCACCAGCAAAGAAGGGGAAAAAAATTCCAGAGGGGTTCGTGAGAAGTCTAGTCCTGCCAAGAATGTAATAAGGGTTAACGGAGAGGCAGTTTCTGTAAGCAACACCAGAATGTTTCCTTCCTGCCTTACAGGATTAGGCCAGTAATTTCTTCTAACAACTGGTTCTCTGAACTGCTTAGAATGTTAACAACCGGTTCTAGCGAATAAGTGCAAACTGGTAGAATCCTACTCTTGCTTACAAATCTCAGCTGATTCACACCTACTATAACTGCTTGATCTCCTTTGGAAGGATGGGTGGCTGTAGGGACCCCATGGGGTGAGATGGATGGGTGGATGAGTTCTGTAGTATCCCTGCAGTTGGTTGTAAAGGTTAATGACTGTGGAGGTGCTGCAGCCACCGTAACTTTGAATGGGTTATAAGCAGCTTTTGGGATGACTGTAGTAATCAAATGGTCTCTAAGCGACCTATCGTATGTTGAAGACTACTTATAAAAGTGTCCAAAGTATCTAAAATGTGTCTACATTTTTTCCCATTGAAATGAATGGTTAGTAGGACTGTAGATGTTAAGAATGAATATTGCCTTAAAAGCACCATAACTAGATGACCTCCAGAGGATTTTATGGGCTCTTTTAAATACAACATTTAAACTGATAGAAAAGTGGCGTTTTTATTTCCTATTAATGGTTGACAGATTGATAGATTAATAGATTTCTATATTGGTGACATTTTACTATGCAACATAGTATTTTTATTGAATATAGATGGGAAAGATTCTAATGACTTGTGCACCTGTTATGTAATGGGAGGGAGAAGAACACATCAGATATTTTAGATATACTTTTCAGCATTCAACCAGGGTAGACATTTTATGTTTAACGTGTTAGTGATATATTTGTTATCTGTTATATTTTTGTACACCTGTTTTCTATTTTTATGTCAACATTCAAGGTTGGTTTGCTTGTTTTTTTCTCCCCCCACCACCCAAGTTTATATTTTAACTTTAGAGATAAATAAAAAATATTTAAAAATATTTAAAAAGTATTGCCAGTTTAAGAAATCTTCAACTGGAAGGGAAAAGCAGATGGAGTTTCCAATCTCAATTCTCATTTCCAGAAAAATAATTGGGGAGGGTGGGGAAAAGGAGTGAGGGGAAAAAAAAAGCAATGTCTCAATTACAGCATTTACACAATTTCAGCTTGGTCCATTCCAGCTTAGGTCATGCAAGTGTCTATATTGCAGTTAATATTTAAGACATTTATAAATGCAGGAGAATCAGGCAATCTACTTACAGTATAAAACCAACTGAAATTTGATGCAGGGCAATCTGAGTTTTTCCTTTTCTTTCAGGAACACAGGGAAATTAACATTCCATTATATGCATTGCAATGGCTACTGCAACACATTAAAGACACTGACCAAAATAGCAATGTAAAAGAGTGCACAACAAAACAGAACAACTGCTCAAGTTAATTTTTTACTGCCTTGATTTAGAAATTGCACTTGCTAAACTGGGCATGAGATTTGCCATATATTCAGTGTAAAATATGGATACAGAAGAAAAACCAATCTGGTTGAAAAGAGAGCAAACTTCAGAGTATGCATCAGCAATAAGGAAACTTCATTACTGCCCAGTGAAGAATTCTGGAGAATTTTTTAAAAAAGCATATTCTTTTATTGACATTTTTGTAAAAGTATTGCTCTCCTTTTGCTGTTTCATTTTTTGTCCTGTAGTAAATCATTGAAATATCTAGTCACAGTAAGTCTAAATATTTCACATCATAGCTCTTATGAGGATGTACAGAAAGAATTCCAGTCCCTGGAACATACATTGGCCATGAAGAAGTGATAAGGCATTATGATAATAAACGGTTATAATAGTATTAGAGCTTTTAGAATTATGGAAGACAGATGACAGAAAAACCAAATATCATGCAAATAGAACATGATATCTTTTGCTACCATTCAGACATATTTTAATTTTTTAAAAAGTAGATTTTCATCAATAATTGATACAGCCTTATAGGCTGGAAATAATGGATTGAAAAATGCAAATTTACAATCGTCCAATATTTATTTCTAATATGCTTTCTTGTTCATAGAAATATGTTGTATGAAAATATAATATGAGTTCTGTATGGAACTTGGTAGGTTCCAAGTCCCTCGTTCTGATTGGCCGAAAAGGCCACTTACGGATTGGTTCACTAAGAACCAATCCGGGAAGCCGCCAAACAGCGGGAAGAGTTAAACAAGTGTCATTGGCCACAAGCTGGCAGGCAAGCCGTTATATAAAGGGCTGCCGCAGCTTGGGCTATGTTCCGTATCTTTTGCCTTGCAAGTTTAAATAAAATAGTTGTTGTTTGGAACCCAGTCTCACATGCTTCTTTCCGGACGGAACAATATGGACTCTAATAAACATGGTACATTATGATTTGTGGGTTGACAATACTAAATATCACCATGACATGAAAAATCAAATTTTTGACAGAACAAGAGTGAATAAAGAAATAATCCTGTTAAATTGCATTCGTAAGCAATATCTTGACCTAAATTAATTTGGAGGTAACATTTAATGGTTAATAGTAAGGTAAAAGTTCCCCTTGCACATACATGCTAATTGTTTCTGGCTCTAGGGGGCGGTGCAAAGCCGAAGAGCCAGCACTGTCTGAAGACATCTCCATGGTCATGTGGCTGGCATGACTAAATGCTGAAGGTGCACAGAACACTGTTACCTTTCCACCAAAGTGGTCCCGAGTTTTCTACTTGCATTTTTTACATGCTTTCAAACTGCTAGGTTGGCAGAAGCTGGAACAAGTAACGGGAGCTCACTCCATTACTAGGGGTTCAAACCGCCGAACTGCCAACATTTCTGATCGACAAGCTCAGCGTCTTAGCCACTGAGCCACCGCGTCTCTTAATTAATGGTTACATTTAATTAAATTACATTTAATTTATTGTTTACTTTTCATTAAATCTCAAAACTAATTGTTATTTCTACAGTCCATTCTATGCTTGAATCTAAATAGTGATAACCATAAAATCTACAAAGATACAAACAATATTCTAAGGTTTATATCTTGTGTGTAATTTTGTGAGACATTTTGTACAAATTCCAGTAGTGTCTTAGATTCCACTTCACACAATGGCTATAGTATGAATGAATGAAACTATTCTCAATTGTATAGCCATCATGGGGCCAAAACTGCACTAAAAGTGGTTTTAAAACTTCGGTCGATAAGAATGGCTTGTAGCATAATTTAACAACAAATGGCCAACCTGGTGTCAAGATAGCATGCCAAGACAAAGAAAGCTGTACTTGGAAAACTTACCAGTTTTCATTTAAGATAAAGACTACATAAATAACTCTGAATGTTTTTCTATGATATGCAAATGGTATTAAACATAAAGCTAAAAAGTTCACTGCCCTGATCAAGGTAAAAATACTCTCAAGTTATCTAGAAAATACAAATGTGGATGTCTCTGTGAATTTGATATGTAAGAATTCCAGATAATATTATTACTAATTTCTTCAGCTGGATTTTCACTCTCTACTTGGGAAATCTTTCACATTGGACACTGTTGCAAAAAGCAAGTACTGAGTGACCAGGACAAGAGCAGATTTGCTGGTTTGCATTTTCCTGCTCAATGTTATCACAGATCATACCAACGGAGACAGTAATGTTTCTCTTTTCCTGAGTAAAGCAGCAACCATGCTGTCTCCAAAGGTGTTTAATATGTTTTGGCTTGCCAAGAATCTCATGCTGGGAATGAATGTCTGCTGAGCATATCAACCTGTTTCTCCTAGGTATGACATCTCTTCTTTAACAAGAACCATCTACAATCAGGCATATCCTCTAAATAAATAATTTTATTTATGATCCCTTTTACGCTTGGGTCACATAGACTGATATGCATAATGTTTATTCATTAGCCAACAGTTTCATCCATCACATTATTACAATGTAAAAATATGTTGCCAGGACTTGGTTGCCCTTTAAGTCTATTTTTTTTTCTTGGAGATCATCCATGAACTTTTCTAAAAAAATAAGTAAGGGTATAATATGGTTGTCTTGGCAGTTAAAAAACTGCTAACATGATCAAATGCCTTGTCATGTCTTATAGTAAACTCAAACAGGTTGGGCCATTTTTGTAAGTGAAGTCATAACATCAGAACATTAATTGGTTGAAATCAATCTAGAATTAGTCTAGAATCCACTTCATCTACATAATATAATAGAAATAATAACTGAATCTTTGACATTTGTTAATAAGGCCACTAGAGGCTATTTATTAATAGAATAAATGTGGTGTAGGCCTGCCCATGTCAATGCTATTTCACATGATGAAGTGCAATTCATGAACAATTGCAACAGATATTAAAGAACTGTGTTTGACAGATTGCTTTTGTGTGTTTTACCATGAAACAGTTATTTTGCTATAGTTCATGTTTTCAATTACTGTTAATTGCCCAGAGTCATAATGATGAAATGGCCACATAAACTGAAGCAAATAGTTGGGCTCCAATGATAACCAGCTTTAAACATGTGTAAACAAGATTGAGCAGTTCAGTATGATTTGAAAAACAATGGAAAGTAGGAATTTATTTCTTTTCTTTCCAACTACAACCAGTATAGTATTAAACTACAACCGAGCAGTAGAATTATAATCGAGTAGATGTTGTTTCAGAGGTGAGCAATCTCTATATACACTTACCATAGTAGCAGCAGCAGGAAGAGTATTGGCCTAGTCACAACTATTTATCGCAGCAGTTTCCTTTTTTTTCTCTCTGCAGCACAGAATGAATCCAGAATGTCTCTTCATCTCCTTTAAATGCTGACTGCTTTACTCCACCACTTCACCCTCCTCTCAGTCATCTCATCTAGCCTAAGCCAATAGCAACAGGGACAAAAACAATTTCCTACTGTTATGCTGGCCCAGGCAGGATTTGTTTTAAGAATCTTAAGTCAGAAGACACAAATCACATTACTCAGAATAGTACAAAACATTTCAGAGGGTAGCACTCTTTAGAAAGTATATTTTGTTCCTAAGGTGGAACAAAAACTGTGCCTTTTTCTTTACCTTGAAATAAAACTCTAACAAGTGTGTTCATTTTGAAATCAGAACATTAAAATATTCATTCTGAATTAAAAGCATTTTGCACACTCTAAGCAAGCACTTATAGCTTATTTCTGAATAAAGAATTCTACCAGTTCTGTTTCTTCTTCATTCAACCTTAGGTTTTTATCATAACTGTGATAGAATTCTTGCCCAGGACTACTTTATAGGTTTAAGTGCTGCTTTCACTATTGAATGTGTAAATTCTGTAATGGTGCCAACGATGTTCAAGCCACATTTTTTTTCTTTTTTCTCCCAGTCCAAAAACATTTTGCTATTCTTCAACCCTATGGTTGGGAGAATTTATAAAATGGTTGATCACTGTTACAATGAACAGATTACCTGATTTGACTTTTTGTCCTATTAGAGCCAGGGCACACATGGCAGGACATTAAGAATAGAATCTTTTTTCATTGACTGAGAACTTTCACTGTAGAAGAAATAGTCATTGACCACAACAATAATTCTGAGAAAGGACTAAGACCAAAACATATTCTATTCTAGCAAATATAACTTACATCAAATCGTTTATTCGGTCTGTTTATTTAGTTAGAGAAGAACCCAAGGATGTTGAACAGAGAAAGGAACCAATACTGTAACTTATACTGTATAAACCTACTTTTTATTTATTTACATTTCATATTTGTTTAACATCCATCTCCCTTCCTTCCCTCCTTCCTTCCTCAAATTTACTTGCTTATTCCCAAAATCATTATACTGCCACAATTTTAAATACTCTCATCAGTGTAACAGTTTGTTAAAATCACTAAACCTCTACAGTATCCAATAAGTAAAGCATCCACAGTAGATATTAATAGCGGATGATCTAGAATAAAAACAGGATCTATTCACCCAGTTGATCTTGCATACACATTAAAGATGCAGGGCTTTCACTGACTGCTTCCCCTCCCCAGGGACATCACTAATGGTTCTGTAAATACTTCAGCAACAAGTCATATAGAGTTTTTATAAGTCCAAGCTACAACTTTATGTACCTATAAATCTACTAGTAAGCATTCAGGATCCAAATCATAGGTTTAATGTAGGCATGAAGTTTAAATTAATATGTAGGCAACTACTTTTTGTACCAACTAGTTTCTGAGTCAACCCTATGCAGAATAGATTGCAGGTGTTCATAATGATGAAAATGTAATTGTTTAGAAAATTGTTGAGCTACTCTGGTACATTGAAGATTCTGTTAAGTACCTCCCAATGGGAGATCCCCATCTCTTTCCAGAAGGACTTCCCAAGTCACTGAGTACTACTTCTTTAAGAAAGAACTCCAGAGCAAACAGTGTTGATAACAAGCAAAAACCTTACTTTCATTTGGATTCAAGATCTTCACTACGTAACTGGCAGGGTCCATGCTGTGATGTACCTTTTAGTATCATTAACATATTGGAAATACTGTAACCTGAAATTATAGATAACCTCACCAGTAGTTTCAAGTAGGTATTGAAAAGGGTATTGAATCTAGTGATGTTTAAAAATAATGGTCATGAGTTAGATATCTTCTTCCTGATAATTGCCAACTATCAATTCCGGCAGATTGCAGATTGCAATGTCCCTATTCCTTATAAGCATCCCAGAAAGATACCATAATTAATGATATAAAAAGCAACCAAGAGATGTGACTGATATATACTTCATCTAGATCCTAACTAAGTTAATCTTCCAGGTTAACAAACGATAGAAATGATACCTTGACTGCATGCTCAGGCATGAATTTTCACTGAAAAGCATCTAGATAATCTGCTTTCTTTACAGCACTTTATAACTGGTTCCCCTACTTCCCTGTCAACAATCTTCTCACAGAAGGGAGGACTATATATTTGAATACAAGGCAAAATTATTTGAGAAGAGACCACACCATAATTTCATTCAAAGCCATACGCAACTCAACCTTCTAAAGTGGTACATAGACCATTTCTGGATCCAACCAGTTACAGTGTCATTCGTCCTTCACAAGAATTAGAACAGATATATGCAATGATCAAAGGTGGCAGACATCATGCTACAGACCACCCTAATTATAACATTAATGTACAAGGAAGACATTTACAAGATGAACACCATGAATTCCACCAAGTGACAACCTTTGGTAACTCAGAGCAACTTTGGCAGCAAAATGTTTACGAATAGTCACGAGTGCTAATTAGCTTTACTATTCAGCCCTGCAGAGTTGCACAACTTAAAATGGGAAGTTGGTCATCTTGAAAAAGGCAATTGGCTTCTAAGATAGTAATGCAGAATAGGAGAAGAAATATAGCTGCTGCTCTCTTATTACCATGGATTAAGTTTGAAATCGAGTTCATAATAATGTTTGTTAGAACCAATAATAGACAAGGAGGAAAATAAGAGTATTACAGAAACCTAGTTAATGTTTTGGTCCATGCATGTTAATTTGCAGGGACAGTCCATATTGGAGAAAATCCATACATTTTCTGTATTTGAACCTTTTCCGTCAATTCTTTTACTGTCTGTGGATTCCTGCAATTGGAATTCTTCCCCATGACTTAGATTAGTTAAACTTTAATTCCGTCATGTACTTCAGTGGTATTATTTTCTTACTACAGCAAATTTCTTTTAAATTCTTTAAGTCCTCTGGATAGCAGTACAGGATTATCATTTGCCTGCCTAGCTTAACGAATACACATGGAAAATAATATCTACCACATTTTTATGGAACTTTGTAAAAGTGATTGTCAAACAATGATAATTCTTTTATTAAGTAAATATGACATTATTAAGCTGGATAGTTCATAATTTAAATGTGACATAATTTGTTAGAATATTTGCTATCCGATACAAGTTGATTTAAACTGTGAATACATTTATTGAAAAAATCTTTCTTCTTTAAATATTTGGCAATTAGTTGCTTATTATTTCTTATTGTTTAATTCCATCACGCTTACAAAGTAGTTCTTATTAGATAATTATTGAAAATAGCTACAAGTACAGTATTTATTTGTCATTTTTATTTTAGAATACTAGGCTATTTATCCCACCCTGAGAATTATAGTTATCCCTTCAAAGTTTATTTAATTGTAGGTACTGAAATGAATGAATGAATGAATGAATAAACGATCATTTCATTCCAGAATGTCTAAGTAGTTTTGTCTTTTTTGTATTGGAAAGGCAGATCGTTGACACTATTGCACTCCTTTTTTTTTTTTTAAGAAATGTTCATGTTCAGAAAGCCTTAAGATTAACACAAAAATTGGAAAATGTTAAAGCAAATTCACCTAACTCAATGGGCATGATAATGGGTCCATTTATATTTTTTCTCTCTTTGCAGATCATTAATCATTTATTTGTACAAAGGTATGCTGGAAAACCTGTAGGATACCTGAGCTTCCTGAGCATCAGATTCTTCCTTTTAACAAATTCCAGTGTGCTTTCTGCATTGGATACATACAAAGATTAATGGGTACTATTTTGAACATGACCATGAAAGACAAATGAAACTGTATGGAAAAGTCAGTCCTGTTTCTCTATAGGGATGAACAACCTTTTTAGCCAGCAATTTGTCTTCATGCTATATTTGAAGGTCATAGAGGGCATGGCTGGTGACACTGTGGCCCTGTAAAGACTTCAAGCATCTATTTTATTACCTACCTAAGCTCACCTAAAATGAGAAAAAAATGAGATTTGGAGAGGAAATGGGTTTTATTAGGGGTGCAAATTATGCTTTAAAATTCTACAATGCTTAATATACCAGTTTTTGACTTTAACTTCCCAACCATTATAAAAGATATATTGTGTGACCAGTTGCTGGTGACAATATAAACTTAATTATGCTTGTTCATTTTAATGCAAAAAATTCTCAGGTAGTCGCTGTGATAAATTATGTCCACTTTTCCACTTTCATTTCATACCACTAGTATACAAAATCAGATGTTGTACTATACTATTGTGTACAATATAGATAAGATACACTGCCTTGATATAATTGTAAATGGAATTTTAGAGAAGAAACGGATACAACAAAGTTTGAGTATTAGATTTTTTCAGATTCCAATACAAACTGACCCATTCCTAATCTCTGGGAATCATAAAAGGATTATATGACATATTTGGCCAGATATTGAATCCTAAGAAAACTGTTTGCATTGGACAATGCTGTGGTGTTACAAGGTAACAGAACCGAGCTGTTCATAAGGATTTTGTGCTATTTCCATATTTATTTATTTTTTGGATAGTTGATTTGTAGCAATGTAGTCAGGCAAATTCTTAAAAACAAGCACTAGTTATAGCTTCTGTGGTTGGGTTTTTTTGGGGGAAGGTAAATTTTAAAGTGAAGAGTTGAAAAAGTAAGAGCAATAGCTAACACAGACTGGCAGATCTACCTTGAAAACAGAGGGAAACATTAATCAGTTTGCCTACTCACAGTGCTTTGAGAGAGTGAATTCTGACTAGGAGCAGAAAACTCAAAGGTAGTTTCCCTAAAATATATAAGCTTACTAACTAACCAGAAAAGATATAAAAAGAATAACGCTAAACTTGAAAGATTAGTGAATAATTCTTTCACAGGATACAGTAGCAATTGAATCACATGAGAGAATGTAACATTTTTAGTATCTGCTCCTACATTAAATTAAATATGTCCATGTATTTATGTGTATGTGTTTCTGATGTGCATGCATAAAGTAAATAATAGACATAACTGAGGGAAAATAGCAGGTTCAGAAATGGGCAGTGAAAGAAAGCATGATTTACAGGACAGCTACATCATGAATCATCCATTAAACCAGAGCATGGTTTGCATCTTGCCTTCGCATTTCACGATTGTCTTAGAGCATTGTATATTGCAGGTTTTGGTGTTGAACAAAATGTACATTGAATAATAGTGATTCATATTTTTTTCCATTACAGAATTTATAGGTAGCAAAAACCTTGTAACTATATAAAAATCCTGTCAGAGGCAAAATAAATTTTTATATAAGTTAGCCACCTAATAATCTGTACACTGTGCCTCAGATTCAGGTACAGATGCTGAAGCTTATTTTTTTCCTTGACAAATATCTTTCTCATTAATGTAAGTTATGGTCAGTAAACAGAAGGTGTTACATATACATGATGTACAGCCCAAATTTCATACAGCATTACATATACTTATGGGAAAAGAACCTACACTTAGGTATCTTCAATAGAAATGCATATGTCTCTAGAGGCAAATGAATTAATGCTAGTGAAAAGTGGGCCTTCATATTAAATGCTAATTTCAAATATAATAACATTCTCTAATTAGAATAACTTGTACTGAGGCAATGTGTTCAGGCAGTAACATATATTATGGGTGAGCAAATCCATTTCTAATCTGGCCCTTGCTCCCCCTCAGAAAGATTATAATGGACACAACATTGTTGGCCTTTCATAAACCTTTAAAAATCTGTCTGTGGATTTTCTAAGCCTGGGATGCAAAAATGTTAAGGGCTCCATTTCTTGGTTTTACTGTTAACTGGCTAAGTATCTTGGCAACTGTATATATTTTTTTGGGATGTTTTTATTGTTTTTAAAATGATCTTTATTGTTTTTGTTTTTGGGACTGTAATCAAGGTGATTGATTGAGATTGATATCTATAGAAAATGAATGAATGAATAAATAAAGGAAGTTGGTGTAAAATGTCTGACTTGTTTGATGTATTGTCCAACATCTTTGTTAATCAATATAAAAACAGTGATTGTTAAAAATTGATTGGGCTGAAATCTGATGAATCTTAACAAAAACTATACATAAGCATAATGATTTTAGAATATATGCAGAGAACCTATTCCGAAATTCTATACAGGTGTTATAGAGTTGCCAACAAGATTGGTATAGGCTAAGAGATAATGCTTTTCTGCAGCAACGAGAGATACATTCGTTTATTACCGAGGCACAGATATGTACACCAATATGCCTATATTTGTAGAAAACACAGATGTATTCTCTCTGCTCAGAGGGTTTTCAATCCTTAATTTAGCACAAGGGTAAAGAAGGAAAACATGTTTTTCAATAACTTATTTCTAAATAAGTGTAAATGGGGAACCTTAGCTATGGGCCGGGGACTATTTCTCTGATTATGTACTTAAAATGACATCTAATTGAGAAAAGAGGGATTTGCATGGGCATCCAGGGATACAAGCTTAAAATGAAAAGAAATCAGATTTGAACTTCTTTATACCACTTAATGTTCAGCCTGTTGAAATAAAAACTTCTTCCGTATAATAGCTAGGCTCATGCACAGGTCTTCTGTTAACACTGCTTTCTGTTTCATATTGACTACAACATTGGATGTTTATTTTTCATCTTGTTTATATCATATGCCAACTACCATTTGTCCTATTCCACTTAATGGGAAGCCTCCTCTTTATGTGTAGACAGAAATCTGTGCAATAGTTTATATCCAGTATGATCCAGATGATACTGATTTGGTAAGGCATGCATTCAGCCATGAGTCCTTCCTTCAAAATCTGCAATTGCATATATAATACCATATTCCAAAACATAATGCTTCTCATGAAAATGAAATAGCATTACATGCCTATTCATATCATGATGGATTTGATTTTGGTAGATAATACATATAACTAAAAAACTGGGACAGAATGCTTTTATATTCCTGTGGAAAGATGAAGCCTAATACTTTAAACAGGGTCTGATAAACTGTAGAGTGCATGTACTTTTTGATCTGAACATGTCTTTTTTAAAAAAAAAATGCACCAGAAATCATACCCAGAACTTTGGTAGCAATTCACCAGGAAACAGTAGAATAATTTCCCATTATTTTTGTCATAAAATGTTGTTTAAAATTAACATCCTGAGATGGCTAAATTGATTTCTTTCATGAGAGAAAAGACAATATCTGCATTTATGGCTGACTGGAAATCCCTTATGGAGTCCTTCTTTTTGGAGTAAAACAGGAAAAAAATCAACTTATGATTTTGATGAGTATACAGAATAGATTAGAGAATAGAGACAGTTATGTTGTAACTATGGAGTAAGAGACAAATTTATAATTGCACTTGTAACTGCTACGAAGATGAAAGTATCCATCTTCTCTGAAGGATTACCAACTCTTAATCTTTCCTCCTATAATACATCTGTGTTGCACAAGAGAAAAGAACCAACAAATACAAATTAGCATCAATCCTTATATAAGGGGACACTCCAAAAACGCTTTCATGGTAATCAAACTTCCTCACATTTATGACTCTTTTAATCAGTGCTGAGTTGTATTAAATTACAAACATTTGTCCAGTTATCCTAATTTCCCCTGTGATATAATGAAAAGTTTGTTTGCTAATGTCTGCTTAGTATTAATACATAACATGAATTAATGCATAACTGGATTTTGGGGCTGTGCTCAGACACTTGGTGAATAAGAATGGATTTTCACAAGATGCTTATGGACAAAATTCAACACAAAACTAAACTCAATTGAATTTTCTCTCAACTGCAAATATTCTATGCTAATTCAGCACATGATGTGTGTATATATGCAACCCAGCCTGTGGCAACATGGCTGGAAGCTATCTCAGGCTGCCTAAAAAGTATTGTTGCCAAAGGGCTGAATTGGTCAAAAGAATAGGCCCTAAGTGTAAACATAATGCTATCTTGTAACTTCCATTGGCTGCTTTCCAGAGGGACTTATATCTGACTACACAGTGGATCACAGGCATTCATTCTGAGTATAGTTGCGCACCGTGACAGCATTATGTTATCTTTAGACAAAGTTGAATTTGTAACATAATCACATCGCAAGTGTCAAATAGTTGTTCCTGTTAATCAAAACAGTTATGCATCTAGTTTTAAAACAAATTATGTATTGCACATGAAGACGATTATTTCTAAGCATCTTCAAAATATACACACAATGAGTTTTAGGAAGAAGTTTTCACCCCCACTCTCATGTAACTTTTTAAAGGAGAGGTGAGAAATATCAAATATTAAAAACGGATAGGATTTGAACAAACAAAAAGCAATATCTAAAATTGATTGTTGTTAATAAAGCAGGATTCATAGTTCAAATGCTAGTATAAGGGAAAATCTTGAGTGATTGTCATGAAATATCTATGAACAACTGTAAAGAAGAATTCCCTGCATATTCTTTCAGCAGATAAGAGACATTTCTTTAAATAACATATTGCTTTCTAAAATTTCTGATATTAATTTCAAACTTTTTAACATAAGCAGAGTTCATTTGTATGTGAGTGAAATAGAGTAAGCACTGCATTTATTAAATCTCAAAAATGGATTATTTATCTTTCTACCAAGTGAAAATATTAAGCATTTTCTGGTATCTGCTCTGCAAGCTAAGTTCCCTACTGTGCCTTCAAATCCACAGTGAATAAACGATATTTGGAACTGCTTATCAGAAGGAGACATTTAGAAAGACAATGAGTCTGTCCTGCTAGACAGAGGCTCCTGATGCTTTTAGATAGGCCTGTGGTGAACTGCAAAATGGGCCCTAAAATCAGTCTGACATGGTCGCTTAACAAGCAATGGCATTAGGCCTTGGCTCACAGAATTTCTACTGTCACCCACAGGGCTGATGATGGCAACCATCATAATTAGAATGCATGAATAAAAAACACCAGGTGAAGATTTTGCCTTCGAAGAAAGAAAAAGCAGAAGGAGGGAATTACCATGCCCTTTTGAGTACTAAGCTGATGCATGCAGCTGGATCAGTGACCAACAGCGACTGGATGGATTAGGCTATGGGGTTGCTTGCTGCAGTCTTACATTTCTCACAACCAGTGGCTGTCAAAGTATATACTATGAACTGCTTCAAAGGAAGTGATAAAACAAGCTGCAGGGGTGAAAAAGACAGAAAATAAACACTATTAAACATGGAAAATAAGATTTGAGGCTCTTCCTTAGATTTAGGAATCATCTTCTGCAAGTTGACTCTATTCTATTAATTTGATCTTTCCAAATTAGCACCTAGAAAAGACCAAAACTGCAATGCCTACTGAAGTAGAAAAACTCTATAATCTTTACTGATATAACCTTGAAGGGGATTTGTTGAACTTTTCTAAGGCTGGTTCCCCCTCCCCCCAATCCTTTGTAGCCTCTTGATTTTAAAATCTGCCTAACAAAAGATCTGCCAGGAAAGCTGTTATTACAAAGATGCTTCTCAATAGGAAGAAGTGGGCTAATTGCAAGCTCTTTGGTGAAATAAAGGAAGGTTTTGCAAACAAGTGCAAAATTGACAAAATGCTCTACAATGCTCTTAGCAGAAAACAATGGGGAAGAAATATGTGAAATGGCAAAGATGTCTAATATAAACAGATGCTATAAAACTGGAAAAAGCTATAAAAGATTCAAATAATTCATAAACAGTAATTGCTCCTCTGACCTTGATGTGCCTACAAAAAGTCCATTAGCTACCAAATCTTGACATATAATTACACACTGAAAAATATTTTCCTATTTATTTTGACAGGTCCTACAATAATCCCACGTTCAAATTCTTATAATTTTTCCATTTATAGTTTTTTTTATTTTTTTTAGTGAAAAGCCTCAAATGAAGCCATAATATAAAATTTTAAACCTCTAAGCACTCCTCTTTAATTTTCCTTTTAAACTTACACAGACAATTGTTATGTCAGATTAGCAGTGGCTATTGTTCATTACAAATTCAAACTACTTCTGACAGAATCCCAAAGATTCAAAGTTAGCAGTTACAGAATAAGAGAAGTCTTGTTTTAGAGAAATAAGTAGTTAAGGAAAGCAAAGTAAGACTAAGTGGAGAATTTTCACAATGGAAAAATATAAACAGTGGAGTCCCTCATATACAGCACAATTGATGCATTACTCCATCTGCACAAATAATTGTGCAGAAAAGTTTATTGTGTTTATTTATTTATAACTGCCCTTCACAAATAAGTGAGTCTGTGTGGTAAGCAATCATAAAATCAATTAAATCAATTAAAGCACAATACAGAAAAACCACAAATACATATAACAGCCGAGAAATATTATAATCTGTAAATGTGACCCTTCATCAGAATCCAATGACCAGGTCCATAATCACTTTTTCCAGATCTTCCAAAAGGCCAACAGGGTCATTGGATCATTATCTTAGGAAGGGGGATTCCGTTGGGCAGGAGCTAGGGTAAATAAGGCTTGTCTCTCAATCTCTGTAAGCTAATATTTCTTGTCTAATAGGACTGGAGCATATGGATGATATTTCATCTCAAACCATTGATCATTTCTTATAGCAGTCTCATCTAGATGTAAAATAAAAACAGGGAAAGGACTAAGCCCTATGGCACCCCACAAAGCAGGAATTGTGGGCTGGGCCTCTCCCTATTCTCAACAACAACTGATACTGACCCCAGAAGAAGGAAGAGAACCAGTATAACACTGCTACCCACTCCCAACTCTCAAAGCTGGTCCAGAGGATATCATGGTGGATGGTAATGAAGGCTATTAAAAGGTCAAGAAGAACAAGGATGGATGCATTACCCCATCCAACTCTTACCGGAAGTAATTCAAGAGTGAGATTAATGCCATCTCAGTTGTATATCCTGACGTGAATCCTGATTGAAAGGGATCCAGATAAACTATTTCATCAGAATCTTTTGAAGATGCCATATGATCACTTTCTCTAAATTTTCACTAAAAAAGGGAAAGCTGGGCACTCAACAAGAACTGTCCAAATTAGTTGGATTGAGAATGGCCCATGAAGGAATGGGTACACCACTAATTGTTGGTGTGATTCTTCCTCTCTCAAGGAAGAATTAAGTTCTGCTCAGACCCAATCACACATTTTCTCCTGACTAGTGTGGAAAGGTACAGATCTTACACAGAAGTGGTTGCACTAACAGCTACAAGTACCATGTCCTCAGATTCAGTGAGATCAAACTCTTTTAAGATTGTTAGCTCCTGTAATCTTCACTGGCTTTGCACCAAGGCTAGAGTCCAAGATAAAGCAAATACAAGTGACTTTATTTGCCAGATGCTCTGCATATTATCACAGTGAGCCTGAAGACGAACCACAGAACTATGTCTTCCAAGGAGGGTCCAAGTCACCTGAAACAGGGCACTGATAAGCTAACTGCAGATGTGATAAGGACAGAGAAATAATTACATTTCATTACCATCATCATGAGATAGGATTTAATTGTGGTTCTAGTCCATGTCCAATCATCTTTATGTTACTCTTTGATGTTACTCTTTGGTGGTCTAGGTCTCTTGGTCCTCTCCAGTTTCCCTTGCTCTTCTGTATACCATGGATAATTCTGTGAACCATGGGCATGGAGAGGCTGTTCAGGGATGACTCAGTCCAAAGCCATAGTCACTCTCCCATTCTGGAGGGAAACCTCGGCCTTAGCTGAATCATGTATCAAACTTTGTGGAACAGTCCCAATCTAATAGACACAGGCTTCCTATAGAAGTGGAGTGGTAGCAGAAAACTGTAGGCTCATCAAAGAGTAATTCAACCATGACAGGTCAGACACCAATAACTTTCACAAATTCAGAACATCTTTCCACTGCACTGACAGGAAAATCGGTCCAGGCAGATGACCACTATTATGTGTTGGACCATGGATGACTTGGGAAAGACTCAGGGCTATCACAGTTGCTGAGCTGAGTTATCTGTGACTCAGCAAGCTGAAGCAAGAGAAAGCAAGTTGAGATCTCCCCAATTCTGTGGAATTCCACCATCAAATTGGACACAAAGTCAAGAAGCTCAGTCAGAGAGATTACTAGTACATATCAGATGACCACTGCCATCCTATCACCCCCCACCCTGTTGTCTTGGTGATGCCACATCAGTTCAGCTGGGTATATCTCAGAAATGGCAACCTATTTATCCTCTCAGCCAGGTCTCAGTAATACATGCTAGGTCCCATTGACAATTAGATAATAAATGAATATGGCCTTATTACAGACTGACTTGGCATCTAGAAACAGTAGCCAATAGCCATCACCTTGGACATTTGACTTGGACACCTAGGAATGAATTTGCCAAGGCAAGTGCTAGTAACCTCTGCCCCCGATCATCCTACAACCTTCGCTTGAGACCATGATGAAGCAGCTCAGTGTCATCTCTATCCACCATCATTGAATAATCTGCACCTGAGCTATGGAGGCACAACGCCATTTGCAAGCAACTGCTTGCATAAGAAACTATTGGCCAATAGTTGTGTTGCTTTTGCTTAGTAGCTTTTTACATTTTTATTGGGCATTACAACCTATAGGCGACAAACCAGGGCCAATGAGACACCTGCTTTGCCTGAGCCATCTGGTGTGCCACGATTGTCATAAACAAGCATCCTCACTGAGCAAGCCAAGGGCAGTTGTACAAAAGCCCCTAACTGAAGATCTCACTAAAAATACTTATTTGAACCTGGTTGAATCCTATCAAGCTGCACACACCATACATGAATTAACTGAATGTTGGGTTTGCAATTATGCTATGGAAAGTGATAACATGGTATCAATGTTTGCAACATCAATGGCAAAAGCATGGTACACCCAGAAAGTGGCTAGTAGCCTTCTCCAACTTATGCCGGAAAAGTTTATCCCCCCTGCAATGCATGACAATCACAACTCATGCTACTATGAGAGAATCTCATAGATGTTCCCTGCCAGTAGGGTGCCCTCTGCACAGTCTGTTGCTTCTCAGGTCTCTGGACCATCCTCCCATTCTACTCAAAGTTACAAGACCTTATCCATTGCATCTATGACCCCCAGTGATTATGGCTATATCACTATGAGAAAGAGCAACTGTTTCCAGCCAAATTAAATGCAGGTCCTGCTGCTCTAATGCTGCAAATTAAAATAGATTTCTCTTTCATCTTACATGAAGGATGCACATTTAACATACATAATGATTATAAACTTCAGCATATGTCTTAATCTTTATGAACTTAGTGTTGTCCTATAAGGACAAGAGGTGCAACTGTGATAAGAGGACCACTAGGCCCTAAAGTTGATGTAGGCCTTTGCTTAATTGAAGGCCTCAAATTAACAAACAGGAGAAGAAATGTAAAGTCACAAAAACAATGTCAAAAATTGTACCTTGACCTGTTCTTGGGTCTGCAGCCCATTAACTATTCCTAAAATGCCACTTTATATTGATTCCCAAGTGGCAAGCAACATGGAGCTCACTACCTTTGTACAGGTCAGCTAAAGGACTCCTCTATTGCCCAAGGCACCCTTCTCCATCATTGCATAGCCTAATGCTACTCAGCTGTTCAACATGCCTGGTGCACCCAACAATCTAACCATCCAACTGCTGCTCCAGGGGAGAAAAAAAATCCAATCAACAGTCCAGCCAGCAACAGTCCAAACAAGAGGAGAGTTCCAGGCACTGCATGCAATTCTGTTCCAATCCACTACATAATCTAACAAGGGAGACAATTTGTGGCAACAAACAGCAGCAGCAGCCAGGCTTGATTAGAAGAAAAACTCAAATCCATATAAACTCCATCACTTGTTAGTCTAACTTTGTACATCACCAACCTGCTGCAATATACTAAAACCAATGACAATTGACATTTGCTTTGCAACACATCCAGTTACTTTATAAGACAGCCTCTATTTAAAGAATAATTTGGGTTTTATACAGAAATGATTATATGATTTTTAAAAAATGCATAAATGTCACCATTCCCTTTTTAAGTGCATGAAGATGCAGTCTAATCAATTAAAAATTCTCTTCCTTAAGGTACATTTTCCTAATACAGTCACCCTGGAATTTCTTAGGAGTAGCCAACTGGTGGACTATTTGGCTGAATATAATGCACATAAGTTCTTCAACCCCCCTTTAAAGATGTTTAAAAGTAGAAGACATAATTTTGTTTAATAGCTGATTAGAAGTAAAAGTTTCCCTGATTGTTCTTGTTCTTTTCAGTGGTTGTCAAAAATGCTTTCTTTAATTAAGAGACAATATATCTGTACAGAAAATCTTTATCTCTCTTATCACTACCTCTATGATTCCACCCAAAAAGAAAATGGCCCTTGTGCTGCTGTCAAGTTTCCACCCGATGTCAGTGAATCTGAATTGCCATTGGAACATTTATATGTGTTTGTCTCGGGGCAAATACAGTTGAGTCTGTATGGCTGTAATGGGGTATTCCTTACTACTGATGGCAGATGCTCTTGCCTGAATTCAATTTGTCCCTTATGCCAAAATACCTTCCCCAACCATAACAAGTAATTCCAGAAGGAAAAAGGAGTGGTTAAAAGACCTTGAAGAGGTAAATGTTAAGAGTTTTTATTTTGGATCAGAGTTTGTTGAGAAGAATTTAGTTGCATTTTCCTTTCTTTGTTTTTCATGCCCATTGTCTTGACATCTACAATCCAGGAACAAAGAAATAAATTGTTTGCTTGCAATAAGTGAGGAATAAAAATGTATTTCTTCTTCTTCTTAATATTCTTCTTCTTAATTCAATGGCAGAGATTAAAGTTTAAGGAATCTAATCATCTAGGGAAAAGAAGCAACTGCTTTACAGTAGTGGATGGAAATGGGCTGGAAGTTGATGCTGAGACCCCAACTATTTATGTGTTGACCCACCACCTGGAACACCTGCTTTGTTGCACCAACACACACAATTCTCCAGAGTCTGAATTGGTAAGCTACTGGAGCCAACTGCTGTGGGTCTCCTCAGATTAATACCTGTAGGATTCCTACCTCTACAGTGTAGGAAGCCCTAAAAAGAGAGAAATAAAACCTGGGAAAAAGTGGCAATTATTGGGTAAGAAAACATGTCATAGTATGAAAAAATATTATATCGAGGAGTTTCAAAGTATGGCATTAGCCACAATTTATAAAACAGCATTTCTAATATTTATCCCATAACATTTATTGAATTTAAATACTGTTATCTGTCTCCAAAGACTTTTTAAATTATCAGAGGTCCTTTTGGTAAATAAAAAAAAAAAATAAACTTTTTTTTCTTTTTAGGAATGAATCTTTTTTACAGTATTTATTATCTGATGATCTTGATACCATTTATTACTAGTTCCAATTCACAGAGAGTGAAAAAATTCAATGTGCATAAAAAAGTAATATATGTGGACTAATTGTGCCACAGTGGAGGCATCTTCTAAGTGTGTATATTTCTTTTTTCTGGCTAAGGAAATTACATCAAGAGAAGATTATTTCTTGATATCATCTATGAAAAAACATGATTACTTTAAAGGTCTTGATTCACACATACACTCGCACTAAACAATATCTTAATGTTGTATTTATTGATAGAGATTTAAATATTGAAAATGGATTCTCAGGTTCAACTGAACCTACAACTACAACTAAAGTTTATTTTATTACAATTATATTGTAGTCCAGCAAGGCTACCTATTGGATTTTATATTAATAAAAGGAGGAGTCAAGCAGAACTTTTATTGGTTTCCTTCCTGTTCAATTTTTATATTAATGATTTTCTTCTAGTCATAGAGGCATAGCCATTCCACACACATCACTTCACTTAATGTTGCAGAGTACTGATCTTGGCTTAAGTCTATTATATGGCAATTAAGCCATGTTAAAAATGGGCTTCAGAGCATGCTAGTTATTGTTTACTGCAAAAGGGAAAATTTCAGGACTGATGACTATGAAATCCAAATGCTAGTCTTTAGTCACAGGCATAAGAGCACATTGTATATAATATGGTTCGTACATGGGTGTTTCTTTCAAGAAATTATTACATTAGACACTACATCCTAAAATTTATTTTATTTTAGTGGCTATCAAGTGGTCATTTATATTATGTGGTGTTTTAAAATTATAAAAAAATATGTGGATCTATGAGACTTTCTAGACTCATGGCTTTGTTACAGCTTTAGAGCTAGCTCTATACAAATTTTAGTCATGTTGTGTCATAACATTTGATATACAGAAAAAGATTTTGTTATTTTTTATGTTTAATTAGAAAGATTGCTTTATATTTCATGCATTATGTTTTATGTGCTTATTTAATAAGCTATAGTTATAACAATAAACTAGCTGAGAGCAGCTTAGAATAAGGGAGTTCCCTTCCAAAAATGTATTCTACTTAACACAACTGTTTTCCTACTGTGAGAAGTGGTCCATTAAGATTTAAATGAGTTATCTTTAATGAAATATAAAGAAAGTAAAAACAACTGGTTGCCTTGCTCAAATATGCATTTAAACATCTGTGTGAAACAAATGTCTGATGTTTTCACTAATTTATGAATTTGCTTCATAGTTAACAAGATCCCAGCAATATTCAAAAATAACAATTTTCTTCTTTAATATTAAAATAGTACATTTCCTGTTAAAGAATTCCCTCTACTCCATTACAGTACACTTTTACCAATGGCTATCCGAGCCACCTTTCATGCTTTATGTATGGAATTGGATCTAGGTTGCCATCCACATAAACACAGTGTTGTTAAAGGGATGATAAAAATAATATGATAAGTGTGACAGGCAAGGACACCTCAGTAGAATGTGGTGGCTTGAGTCTACTGATTCCTGTGACTAGCATTCAGTTCATCCTGCAGTAATCCTGATATCTGAACAAGTAAAGAAGGATATGGACAGTTAGAAAAAAGAATAAAAATGGGGAAAAGAAGAACATTTTTGTATTAATATTTAATACAGAAGAAGGAATTACACATGAATAAATAGGCGTACAATGGGAAATATACATTGAGAGCAATGCAGTAGTGCTGGCTGTTGCCTCGTGCACCCTCAGCCTAATGCACTCCCAGATATGAGTCCCCATACAGTTAGGAGGCAAAAGACTTCATCCTATAATTGACTACAGTCTTGTCAATTTCAAATGGAGCTTGTTAACTTGCAGTTAGCACTATTAAGGAATCTCTGTGTCACAGACAAAAGCAGCTTAATTTGATAGTAGATGAAAACAAAGAGGAGGACATGTCCTTTTGCTGGATGTTTGATAACCTTAGTGAACCAGATGCTCTGTCACCAACCGCTAACCATGCTCTGCAGATAATCCTTAGATTAATATATGTATATGACTTCACTGTGTGTACACTTGGTTGAATTTTTGAAGCAAGAAATGAAATACTAGTTTTTAAGTTCAGGATTTACAATGTAACTATAGGACAAACAACCCAGGATCGGCTGGGGAACTTCAGACAGGTGGAGACTGAGTGGAGTGGAGCATATCTGGAGTGAAGCATATGTGCCAAAAACAGCATTATGCTGAGACTGTAAACTTTTGTATATCATAAATGGTTATATATTGACATTGTTTTCAGATAACTGGAATATCATTTTTAGGATTGATATGTTCAGTACTGAATATAGTTTTTTTTTCTCTTTTACTTGTTACTTAATGAAAAACCAGTACCTTTTAATGCACAATTAATGCAAGAAACTTTCATAACTTATTGTGAGAAAACAATAAATCAGTAGTAGTAGTAGTAGTAGTAGTAGTAGTAGTAGTAGTAGTAGTACTAAAATGTTAGATTCAGTCTTATTAAATCAAATCATTATTTTTTTTTTGCTAACAAATGACATTATTCAAAAAAGCTGTGATGGGGAAAAAACCTGAAAGTAGAAAACCAAAGTAAATGGCAAAATGGGTCTAGTGCCTTCTTTTCTCTTTCAAACTATAAAAGTTTTAATTGCTCAGAATGATTGTGACTACATCTCTGACCATAAATATTTTATCTCCTGCTATCACATCATAATAAATCATTTGATAATGTTTGTGTCCTTTGCTTAAATGTACCCATTATGGTAACTAAAGCATATATGGAACTAACTCATCCTCTCATAACAAAATGAATGGTTATTATACTTTAGAATTGAGTTCCAGCTCCTGCCATTCAACAGGTTCATCAGATTTTTCAATAGCTCAATACACAGTAATTATAATTCTCATCTTTTTTGAGTGCTTGCAACTTGCAAAACAGTATTGCTTTGAGACAAGAATATATACAGTATAATTTTCAGAACCACAGATCTTAGAACAGCTTAACCATCAGAATTACTTATATACTAATACATACTTTCAGTTAAATATTTCTTATGTGAAAATATATCTGCCTCTGATAATCTGTCTGTTCTTATTTCTTACAAGTTTTTTTGAAACTTTGCTTCAAATTCAATTCAATTCAGCTCAATTCAATGCAATTCAGCTATTGGCATGTGAATAAGGATTGAAGATTTCCCCCCACTAGGAGATATCTGTTTTCTTTATAGGTCAGAGTTTTTTGTTTTGTTAATTTTGTTCTTCCTCTTTTCTATTTTGGTGGCAAATAAACAAATTTGATTCCCATCTATTAATCTGTTTCAACTACCTAGCTTTCTATCATTTAATTTCATTGGTCCTGAAAATTGCCAGATGTTCCTGACAAATTGAAATAATGATAAAACTAATTTTCAAAATATATTTTTAAACCTAATAATTATAAATGTCAATGTTCAGACAGAATGTTTTTTTCCCATTGTGTACATTATTATAATAATTATAGTGACTTCTGCAGATTTTAAAAATCAAAAAACTGTGCATGTATCCCTTAAAACTGCATTTCTTCTTTTTTATTGTTTTAAGAATTAAAGTTTCAATAGTATTTTCAATTGAATAGTTATCAATTAATATGATAAATCAGATTTTAAAAATTATATTATTTAAATTAAATTGTATATAAAAGAAAGAAGGTACATGAAAGCACCTTCTTTTAATATTTTTAGACAGGGTAATCATCTGTACACTATTACAAGGCCCAAAACTTCTGTGATATTCCCAATTAAATCAGCAAAAAATCCCTGATGTCTCCATTTAATTGAGACCAGAGATTTTAAAAAGAAATAAGAATTTCTGGAGGTGAGTAAACAAAAACCACCAATTATATTTCATCCACTGGGCAGTTCTGGAGCTGCTAACTCTTTTGCCTGATCCTGGGCTGCAGAAAAACTCCATTTCTAACTTGGAAGCCCCTTAGGAGAACTAAGAAATTCTGCTTGGGTTGAAATTTTAATCTAAGATAGTGAATAATTCAGGATCTCATAATGCCTGCCGCTTCTGCAAGATGAGTATTATAAGTTCCCAAAGGTCTTACCTGGCCTTTAGCCGAACAAGTTTTGCTGGCAATACTAGTAATGTGGAATGAAGACTATCATTTGGTACCTGAGGTATATGACAAAGTTAGATGGAGCTTATTAAATGGAACATTGATTATAAAGTATATATAAAATGAATTAGATCTTGGTTTAAGTATTTTATATATTTTTATTACATTCAGGGTACAGGGGAGAATGCTTCATTGAAAAATACACAAATTTATCAAATTGTGAAGGGAGGGAACCATTTTCTTTTCCTCCCTTCCCTTAACAGTCCCAGAAATCTCTGTTATCACTATGTTTAGCAACCAGTCTGCTTTCTTTGAGTTTTTGCAATTTTGGATTGATTGCCTCACAGGAATGAGGCAATCTTATGTCATTTAGTTTCAAATGAGAATCTTGGGAGTTAGGGAATGGTTACCTGTCCCATTGGTTACTGAGATCATTTCAACATGATTTAATGAATTTCCATCAGCCCTATGACTGATTATCTTTGTTATAAAATAGAGAAAATAAAAGGAGTCTACCTCATCTTTTAAGGAAAGCATCAGTCCATCTATAAAATTCTTTGTATCTGGGTATGTCATAAAAGTAGCTATTACATCCTCTTTTCAGAGGATATGAATGTTTCTACCAAAAAGCAGGCTATCACCTGAATAAATATATTTACCTCTGTAGACATATTAGCACTGCCTTCATTCTGATCTCCAGGTAGTGAACGATTGGAGTCAGCAACTTGGCTGTTAAGCAAAGTGGTTGCTAAGTGTTGTGCTTATAATTTTACTTCAGCTTTCCTTTGCTTTACAGTCCTGTGAAGGTTGTAAATGTGAGAATTGTTCATAAAGCTATTTTGTCACTGTCATAGCTGCAAACAGTTCTCAATGATGTGGTCACTAAATCTGTGTTTAGGATCAATAAACAAGGCTATCCATAATGTCTAATCTACTTGACTGTACCATGATCATTAGAAAAAGAGAATATCAAACAGAATATTGAAGTTAGAATTGCAAAGGAATCTAGATTTTTACAAGGTCTTTAAAGTTTTTCCTTCATATGCCAAAAGTTATTTTTTCTAATGAGAAGGCTTATGTACAACTCTGAATATTCATGTACAAAATGTGTGTATCTAATTAAGTTTTTCCACTTAGCTCTTAGGTTTAAATATTGTATAAATTAAATATTTAAAG
This sequence comes from Laticauda laticaudata, assembly GCA_004320025.1. Taxonomy (NCBI): domain Eukaryota; kingdom Metazoa; phylum Chordata; class Lepidosauria; order Squamata; family Elapidae; genus Laticauda; species Laticauda laticaudata. Next base: position 54,095 of record BHFT01022692.1, read on the forward strand.
TTTATTGCTGAAATAATGCAGAAAAATATAGACAGTTATTTTGAATGTTACATATTTTGCAATAAGCTATTGTTCCTTAAATTTTTCTATAAAAGATTCCCTTGTGTATTAGCTATTAAAATTGTTTATACTTCTTGTGATGAAGTAACTTCTCTATATATTTCTTTCTTTATTATGTTTTTATTTTTCTTTCTTTTCTTTTTTCCTTTTATATTTTTCTCTCCTACACTTTTTGTTTTCTACTTTGTACTAGTTTGTACTGTTATAATTCTACTTTTTAACAAAATTACTATAAAAAATAAAGTGCTGCCTCTAATCATTTTCTCATATTATATTCTCTAATATTTCCCATTTTTTTTTCTCTTCTGATAAAAAATACCCAAACATGCACTATTATGTTATATATCTGTATCTATAGATATTTATATCTATTTCCCTGTAAAGGAACAGAAAAACTTTTATATTCATTACAGTTGGTATATACATATGATCTTATGTAACTCAATTATTTGGATAATTAAGATGAGATGACCTTGGCTATTAATCCCATTGGTAAAAATATTATCATGTCCATTGCTTTTGTGAAGTTATCAACTAAGTTAATTACTTCCAGATTTTTTCATATGATGCGGAATGTCCTTAGATGGTGAGTGCATCATCCTTTGCACAAATACTTATAGAGCACACCTGTAATCAAAGGGTTATTTGTCTTAATGCAGAAAAAAGTTGCATTTATAAAATACAAACTTACCATTTTATTTGACTCTGAGAAAAGTCTGCATGAATCTTATACAAATGTACATGTTTTAACTCTTTTGGAATAAAGTGTAAATTAGAATAATATAGAGTTACATAGTTACATAGAGATGTACACATTTAAGCTAATACTTTGTTGAAGCACCTTTTGATTTCATGACAGCATTCAATCTTATGAGGTAGAAGCCTATCATAATGACACATATTGCCTTTGGGAACTTTGCCATTCTTCCTTGCACAGGTCCTCCAGACCTGTCAAATTGCAAGGGCATCTCCTATGCACAGCTTTATTAATGTCACCCCACAGATTATCAATTGGATTCAGGACCAAGTTCTGGCTGGGCTATTCTAAAACTTTGGTCTTCTTCCAGTAAAGGCATTCTTTTGTTGATTTAGAGATATGTTTTGGGTTGTTGTCATGTTGAAAGGTGAATTTTTACAATATCTATAATATTTTAGCAGAGGCTTGAAGGTTTTGTGCCAAAATTGACTGATATTTGTACTATTCATAATTCCTTCCACCTTGATTAAAGTCCCAGTTCCAGATGAAGAAAAGCAGCTCAAAAACATAATGCTGAAACCACCAAGATTCATCCGTGTACTTTTGGTGGTGCACAGTGTTGTTTTTGCAGCAAATGTACTTTTTGGAATCATATCCGAAAGGTCAATTTGAGTCTCATCAGACCATAACACATTTTCCCAAATGCTTTCATCAGACTTGAGGTAGGTCTTTGCAAAACCTAGCTAGGCTTGGATGTTTTTCTTTGTAAAGTTTCCATCTTGCCATTCTACTTGACAACCCAGACATATGAAGAATAATTGTCATATGTAGTACACAACCAGTACTTGCCAGAAATTCCTGCAGCTCCTTTAATCTTGTTTACAGGCCTGTTGGCATACTCTAGACCAGTTTTCTTATTTTTTCATCAATTTTGGAAGGACACCCAGCTTTTGGTAATGTCACTATTGTGCCATATTTTCTACACTTGTGAATAACTGTCTTCACTCTGTTCCATGGTATATCCAATGCCTTGGAAATATTTTGTATCCTTCTGCTGACTGATAACTTCCAACAATGAGTTCTCTTTCGTGCTTTGTAAGTTTTTTGCAGACTGTGATTTTTTTCTGTATGGGGCAACTAAATAAATAACAGAAAAATCCGACTAGCACAGCTGAACTTTATGGGCGCCTGATCAGAGTCACTTTCAGAGACAGAGTCACACATGGACAACTCTTTATTGAAAATTCTGCACATGGCCAAATCACTATTTATAAGAGAGTGTGAACTCTCTTATAAATAGCAGATACATTATCCTAATTTTTTGTTATTATTGTTATTTCCCCCCTAAAAGTTTTCAGTAAGTACAACTTATATTTATATTAAAAGCGGAAAGAATTCTGATGTGATTATTCTTGGTCTTATTTTTTTTACATATCAAAAACCTGGTATTTTAATAGGGGTGTGTGTTCCACTGTAAAGAAGAGGGACTTTTTTCTGTCAAAAATATTAAGGCAAAGGAATTTTTATATTGCTAGAATGAATTAGTATTTTTGACTTGCGAGAGGCTAACCAATATATTGAGAAATGTTTTAATCAGCCGTTCATTCATGAAAAAATCTTAAACTGCCTACTCCATTCTGAATGGGAAACCTGAAGGGCATCTAGAGTCAGATGTACATAATAACAGTTCTGCTGGTGATAGAGATCATATCTTGGTAAACTAACCATCAATGAAACACAGTTATAACCTTTCTTCATAACTCCCTCTTCAATGTTAGAGAGATTAACACAACACAGACAGATTTCAGTGCTGAAAGTAATCCCACAAATTATTCACATTAATCAAATTCACAATATTTGAAGTGATATTGCTATAGAAAATGAGACAATTAATTCCAACTAGCTGGAAGTGAAAAAAAATTAAACTACATTTTTAAAATAAGAAATTTTATGTTTATAAATATAACAGTAAAAGATTATTATTTTTACTGGAAAAATTAAATTTATATTTTAACAAAGAATAGTTATAGAAATCAAATATAGTTCCTAAAGGTACTTATGCAGTTAAGAACAGCTGTCATGCAATGTAAGAAGTGATGACAAGATTGTTACATAGACACTCTTCAATTATTTTTACATGGTTTTAATGTTTTCTATCACTTTCTAAAAGATTTTAACCTCCTATCCTGAAATCTTATCAATAGTTGTCACAAATATCTGAAATTAATGACAGTGAGCACAGAACAAGATGGAGAATAAACCCATGTCCAAAGTGTTCTCTTTTTTTGAGCTTTTTTCAGATGGAATACTCTTTTTCTATTTTGCACACAGAATGACTAACATATAAAGCCACTATGGTGCATGCACTCACCTCAGCTGCTGGTGTGCCAGCCTTTGAAATTTTGTATGAGTTCTCACTTTTAGCATTTTGTGTTCCCAACATCATTCTTCCTTCTCCATTTTTACTGACAAATTCTCTTTTCTTCATTTTGCATCAAATAATTTCTTTATCTATTCCAGTTAATTAGCTTGGATTAGTTATGTAAACTGAGCGCTGAATTTCCTATTCCTCTTTTTGCTATATTATTTTAAAAAAACTATTAACAGGTATATTTGATTTTATAGGGATCCGGTTTCATTTGCTATACCAGATGAATATCCATACAAAAATAATTCTTAAGCACAATTTTTGAAATATATAGAAATTCATTTAACTCTTCCATGTTATTCTGAATTTTAGATAGAAAAATATTATTTAGTAAGCAATAAATTAACAAACAAACCTCCTATTCAATCTATTGTGCTCAGTACATCATTATTTATTTCTGGAATTTATAACTGTTCTACTTTGGCATGCAGATAATTCTCCATCATTGGCAGGAGAACATTTTAAAAGAATGGAACTATTGTAATATAAGGCTAGCCTGTCTGATAGTGTCCTTAAATAGTTAAGGCCATTGATCCTCATATCTCTAATAATCATCCAACAAATTGCTTTATATCACGAAGTGTAAAAATTATTCACAAGGCATATTTGCATCTTACATTATATTTTTGATTAATTCTTTTTAAGTACAGGAGTATTGCAATCCAAAAAATAAGGACATTTCTCAGGTATGTATAGCAGTATCTATAGCAATTCCATCCCATTTCACTTCTGGACAGGGAAAAAAATAAGAATTTGTGCTAAACAGCTGGAGTGTTGAACTTCTGCCTCCCGCTCTCCCCCTGTTGCTCAGGGTACTAAGCTCTGTCATCTTGACTATTTAGTTATTGACCTCTGTCATCATAATATCTGCAAACAGAATGATTATTGTGTGTATTTTTATAAAGCATGTATTTTGGCACACCATGTGGCCTGAATCTGTTTCCCAAGTGAGTGCTGCAACAAAATCTGTTCCTTTGGCAGTCAAAGAAGGATCACATCATCAATCAGATTTTCTTCTGGTCTTTGTGATTGGCTAAACTTTAAAGGATATGTGAATGTGAAGAACTACAGGGGACCAGTGACAGACACAGGTGGAATAAAAATGAAATGTTAAGAACTATTACAGCTCCATGCTGCAGATGATAAAAAAGAGTTGGCTAGCATATTTCAAACAAGAAGGAGACTGTCAAGTAAGGATTCCATCAACCTGCTTCGTTTCATTTTTTCAAGATAAAATAAGCACAGTACTGGCTAAAATAGAAAACTTTTTAAATTTCTGAAATTCAGATGTAAGTAGGCTATGATACCATTAATTCCCTTGAGATCAAACTGAGATTAGAGAAATATACCATCTTTGACCTGATTTTACTCCTGAACACTGTTAAAACCTAAACACAACATCTTTTTATTGTATACTGATTAAAAGAATTCAAATAATTCTTAGTTTTTGGGCCAGCTGAGCTCTCAAGTGCTCTTAAGCACGACTGTTTATTTTCCTCTACAGAAATGTGTCTATTCCATTCTATGTGCAAAATTGACTTTCTGCCATATTTATATTTTGCTGGATACTGATGAGTTTTAACATGAGGGTCATTAGCTCAGGCAAGATCTTTAACCACTTCCACAATCATTGCTACTTTTAAAAAGAAATGCAAATATTTTCAAATTCCATGTGATTTGTATGGCCTTTCTGTTGATAGTAAATAAATTTAACTTCTACCAGGAACAATAAGCAATACATGTTTTGCTAAAAATATTGATTTAACTATTAATTCAAACTATCTGAGCAAAAGTTCACTTGAACAATGAGGCTATTTCCCTTCTGCTTTGGGAAGAACTTGAAATTTGTTGGGGGAGCAAGAGAAGGGAGGAATACATTATTACAAGAGTGAACTTCAAAATTCCTGATATTTGCTGCAATACATTCTAAGATGAGTAAAAGGAACAATTAGGAAATACCTATATAAGCAATGTACAACTGTTTGGAAATTTGATGTAATATTTACTTTTTACAACAGAATTTACTGAGATAGTAATGCATAGCCAAGGCATATTTATTCCATACTTTAGTGCAAGATCGGAAAGACTCTCTATTTTCTTATCTTTCTCATACGAGTAGGTTTATATCTGCATTTAAACTTAAATTCAAACAAAGCCTAAAGTTAAGATTTACCATTCAGGCAGGCAGCAATTAATCTTAAAATAATCTAAGAAATGTAGCAAGTTACAAAGACATTGTTACATAGAAGTCCACTCATATTAAATCCTGATCATTTTGTCAATTCTGCAGAACAGCCTCCATTTACTGTCTCATTAAGAATATTTAAATCTGAATCGCTAAATGATTGAGTCAGATAAAGCTCTATAAATTACTCACATTTTAGAACTGAATGGTATAATGCAAGGGAAGGTGTATCTTTTTTTTTGTTTATTGTTGCTGATGAAATGTAAAGCAAACAGCCATATTCTCACATTAAAATTATAACTTACAATCATTAGCACTTTTGGCTCTTGACTATATAATGCAAGTTATAAAATCACAGATTTAGAACCAGGTTTAGGTCTTAATATTTCTGCTGTCATCAACAGAGAGCTTGTGGTTATTGCTGGAACAGAACCAGCTCTAGTGCAGTTCTTTTAGAAGGGTGAGACCCATGTGCAAGCAGGCTTGCAGAGTGCCTTTGCTCTAGTCTCTTTGCAGCCTGCCCAGTTCTAGTGTTGGGAGGAGACAGTAATTCTGTGCCCTCATCTCCAGAGCAAGTCAGAAGCTGTGTCTGATGTTTGCTGTTTTGCTCCGCCTCTTTGGCCGACTCAATTGGCAGTCCATCCGGTGGTGCTGGAGCTGGCTGCTCATCTGTTGGGATTTCTGAAGCTGATTCTGGCACTGAGTGCTCATCATCAATCCCCTCCTCATACACTGAAACTGAGCTCACTGTGACAGCAAGAGAAATGGGATAATAGTCATAAGCCTTCACATTTCCATGTTGTTCCCATATATGAACATTGTAGGGCATAGGAAGCAAATAGCATATTATTTCATATTGACTATTTATCCTTGGAAGACATTTCTTCTTATATTCCATGAGAAAACTTGTTCTGCTATTCCAATCTGTAATAAAATTACAGTTGAGAATTGGATTCTACAACTGTTTTTCCTTTGAAATAAAAGCTGAAGCAAAAGCTGAAGTACACTTTTCAAAACACATCTAATGCAGTTAGAATGCAGAGGCATCCAGCTAAGTTGATGAGGTCAGAATAGGAAAAAGAAATTATTGCTGCATCCAGCATATCATTAATTTATGGAATTTGCTGCCACAAGATGTATTGATGGCTATTACCTTAGACAGCTTTAAAGGGGAATTAGACACAATCATGGAGCCAGAAAGTTTTATCAAGTCAAGATGGGTATATAAAATCTTCAGGTCCAACAGTAATATGCCTGAAATATTAAAGAGAAAATGGGGAAGTCTCTGATACATCCGCAGTAACTTCCCCTTTGGAATTTCACATTTGTGGATCCTGAAATACATACATTATCCATAACAAACAACAACTTTCACTACCTCTGCCATAGAAAACCAGACCAAACCAAATTCAACAAGTAAAAACTCAACAATAAATTGCTCTATGTAATGGTATGTGGGGATTGACAGGAGGAAGAGCTGTAATCTAGACAATGACTCTGCAGAAGGAACGCTGGCATAGTAAATACCTTAGGAGGGAACCTTTGTAATTTCTTGGATTTTAAAGATGAATGGGGAAAGATGTACTTTCAGACTTGCAAGATTCCATTAAAGTAACCTTAAAATAAAGTTAGAGCTAGTTTTCTGGAAATGCTTCTTAATCAAGACTACCTTGCCAAAATTATATGTGACTAAAATAGAGCTGAATGAACAAATTGTATTAGGCTGAAAATAATATGGCAAGGACTTAAGGAGAGTTGGGGAAAAGTCATGAGTCAGGAGACGGGGATAGTATATCGAGAAAACATTCTTCTCACTAAAAACTTACTGAATGATTGTCTCACCTAAGTGGAATGTTAATGGATACACTTAGGAAACAGCATTTATTTTCCTTTCCTTTTTCTTAAATTATAAACATTCAGGAAACTGAAAAAGGAGGAAGTACTGTAGCTTTAGTATGAAGGTTGTGGCTTTTGTACTTATTGATGTGTAAAATACACAGGAAAGAAGATGCATGGAAATTAAAAAGATAGTGGAATCTATGAAAATAGCATTTGTCTGAAAAACTGTATCAATAATATTTAAAAAGTATGAAATTGCCCAATCTAGTTTGCAAGCAAAATTGTATTGATGCAGCTGGCATTAAAGTCACCTTTTATTGAAAACCTTCCACTGAATTGAAAAGCAGTAGGATTGATTCTGAGTAAATACACACAAGCTTCTACTATAATTTGGTTAGTCAAAATAGTTAAAAATAGTTTTTAAAAAATCTAGTTCACTGCAAAATTTCAATTACTCTTCGGCATTTGTATTGAATTTCACTAGTTCAGAATGTAGTATTTTATAGTCATAAAACTGAAACACGCAAGAATTGCTTTTCTAGACACTGTTCAAGCATTCTCAAATGGAACTAATAATATACAGTTCACTATCAAATTGAAGTAGTAGTTCTCATTAGTACATTAGTTCTATGTACTAACATACTTATTCAGAATATAATGTTAATTAAAATGCTATTTTAACTTGATATAAATTTTTTAAAAAATTAAAACTGCTAATCTAATGTACTAATGCAACAAAAACAATACAGATAAAAATAAACTATATAGATGTTTGCTCACTATTCATGTTATCTTTTGTCACAGGCTTAAATATTCTGTGATTTCCCAACTAGAAACCAGTAAAAAACTAGCAATTGGCTGGCAGTAGTATAGTCTATCATTTTTCCACAGGCAAAACAGACTGTCACAATAAACAGCATTTACACATTTCAGAGTAAATCCTTGAGACTAAGGAAGGGGAGATATCATTTTTAGTAATTGTAGAATACAGATAATAATAGCAGCTTGCAAATCATAGATCAGAGAAAAACAGTGGAAGTTGTAAAAGAAAGAAGTAAAAATTTACTGGCTCCAAAAATTTTTCATACATAACTGCGAACATGGAATTATGAGTCTTTTTGTATTGTGAATAAATAAGGGACAATATTAAAAATACCAGCATATTTTCATGTATTATTTAAAACAGCCTGCAATTTTGTAGTCTAATTTAGTTAACTATGCATCAATTTATCAGAGTCTGTTCTACAGACATGGGTTATTTTATTTTATTTTTATCGAAGAGAATTGCTATCTGAAGAAGAAACAGCTTGTACACTGTAATCCTGAGTACATATAAGGGAGGGAAGAGGAGGGGAAGATAGATGCTTTCTCAAGCTGAGATTGATTATTGATTCTCTATGTGGAAAATCCATGCAATTTTCCCCAAATCCACAGTACAAGTTTGCTTCTCTTCCACATTTCTGGAATTTACAGATATGGATTATGTCTGCCCCATTGCCCAAATAGTTAGTCAAGTTCATATATGATACATTTTTAAAGTTCAACCAAGATCATTTTGGTACTTAGGGTGTATGGACAGGAAGTGTTATTTAACTAAACTAAATAAAAAACAACAACAGGAAATTGCCTTTCTGAAGTTAAAATATGATTTTGATTAAACTTTTTGATAAAATATGATATCATGTCCTAGAGTTTCATGTATGGTAGACATTGGCCAGGTGCAGTTTTAAAAAAGTATTTTGTTAAATCACAAATAACTGTATGCTGCTGTCAATATGTTCATAGTTCTGTAGATCCTCTAAATTGACATGACATACAACTAAAAATGCTGTTTTCCCTTACACAGGCTTTCACTTTCAGACTAATCTCCATTCTGCTAAAATGGGATGATGCATTTGAACCACTTATGATGCAAATATCCTCTGTTCAGTGACTAGATGTTATGTAGCTAAAATATGAGCCAGTCTTGTAGCAATATGACAAACCTGAGAAATAGACATTGTTATTTTTTGACAGCTTGCCCGTAATCATTCCAAAAACACAGCAATTATAAAATAATGATAAGTTATATTTGAATGATGACTGAGTGGCAATAAGGTTAAAAGAGCTTTCTTTGAAAGAACGAACATGTGGCAAACATGGTGTTGGACATTTATATGTATATGTCATAAACTAGTTATATAGCAACTCACTGGCTCAAATATCAATTGTGATAAATCACAATCTTGCTACACTGGCACTGCCCTTGCTATTTGTGCAGAAATTTATGAAAATAAATTTTATGTTGTATAGTTGAAAACTTCCCTGACTGATGAACCTAGCATTTTGCTCACAATAAGAGTTCTGACAGAACCTCTGCTCACAGCAAACTGTCATATCACTTGATTTGCTCCAATGGTGCTTGGCTGTCACAGCCTGTCATATAGAAGAATGTACCATATGTAACCCAAGTGACAGGGTTTAATCATTCCCATTACTCCTGTTGGCTGTGTAGGCCATTTTGAAGGATACAGTATATAATACTAACTCATAAAGTATCCTTGTTTTACAAACCAGAAATGCTACGTTATAGTGATGAAACCTGGCCAACCTATCTTTTCTGAAAGATAGGGAAATAATTGTAAATTTCAAATCTTTATGCAATAAGCAATATTTTAACATGCGTTTCTGACTAGATCATTTTCTCCAAATTAAATCCCACAACACTGATTTGCCAACGATATTCAAATCCTTATGAGAACATGTATGAAATATGGGAATCAGAGAATAGAATCAGGTTTCTTGTCACTGTCAGTTAAGTGTTTACCATTTGCCATCTGTAACTGCAATATGACCACAGTTGCTGTGTGGTTGAGCCCAGAATTTCCACTCATGGACTCTACTTGTTTGCTAGGTTACATCCAATCTGTTGCAGCCCCCAGACACTAATCTTGGACCTGTACCAGGACCCAATATAAACAAAAAAACAGAGGAGGGATTCATCAGCATACTGATGACATTGCATTGCAAACCTCCAGACAATCACTCTGTGAGACTTCAAGTAGAAGTTAGAGTGTACGAGTGACAGATGGCATTGCAATACACCACAAGCCAGCTCTATGAAGGCAAGGAATCATCACCCAACAATGATTTGTATGGTCTTCAAGTAAGAGAACAGTAGATTACAGCTTTAATCTTAAATTAAGGAAGCTTGCAGAAGGAAAGGATTTTTTTTTGTTTCTAGTTCCTTTTTTTGAAGCTTTCTCTGCTCTCTAAAAATAAACTTCCCAAAACAGCTAGATCCCTCCTGAGCACTATCATGTTCATTTTTATTATCATAATTCTACAGAAAAAAGTGCATTAATTTTTAGTAGGAAAAATATGAATGTGTATATCTTTTCCATTTCATCTTTGAAAATGATTCTCTACTAAGCTTGTAGTTTATGTAAACAGGATGGCTGTGCTAAAAAACAATAAGTGACATTTTACAGAAATAAGTCCTTACTTGATGCAAATGAAAAGTGGATTTACTCAACTATTACATTCTACTTTCAGTGGAATGTTTTTAATCATTATTTTTATTATTTTAATGGAAAGTTGTTTAGTAGCATGAATGAAATTATGTTTCATAAAACTGAGAAACAAGCAGGCACAGCTTCTTGTTTAACTAAAAAGAATGTATTCATGATATGACAGTGTGGAATTCTTCCAGAACTTTAACATGGAACAATCAAAGATGAAGTTTTACTGGGCAGTTTTAATGGTACTTTGTTGCTCCCTTCAGGAAAGAAATATTCCTTTGAAAGCCAGACTCCAATTTGTAGCACCAGATATGATGCTGAAGAAGGTTATTCCTAGATTCAGGCTTGTTTATGCAAATGATTTCTATGAGAATGGGGAGTACCTTCCCTTTTTAAAAAAATATTTAAATATCTGAAACAATATGTAAATTTGTTTATTTGTTTCTGAATGAAAATTCAGGGATGTTATTAAAGGTTAAATTTTTGAGTTGCTAAGATCAGCAAAACAAAATAATTTTGTTTGCTTACTTACTAAGTTGCACATTCATGATCACATAAAAACACTTCATTTCTGACTAGAATTATTATTTAGTCTTATTTTAATTTTATTAAAGCATACTTCACACTTTCAATTTGCTTAAGCATTAATTTTAATAGTTTTAAAGTAATTTTTATTGTAATACAGTATAACCACTTTTTCTATTTTATATCATTACTAGCTCGATACCTGTGCTTCACTATGAAACCATGTGGTTGGACCTAGTTTTTGGGGAAGAAAATAAGGGCGGAAAATTGTGCCTCTGCCTACCAGCATCCATCAGTATTCATCTGGCTAGAGTCCTGTCAGTGTGTGAGAGACTTGAGGGCTGTTTGGAAACTAAAGCAGTATTTGCTGTGTGAGCAGGAAGGAGACAGCAAGGACCCTGGGCATGGTGTAACTCAACTGTTCTGTACTAAAATTGCTTGGTGCTGTGAAACTAAAACTGAAACTCCTCTCCTCTGCTTGTGTTTTGCATTTGAAACAGATTTCTTTCCAGGTAGGGAGGGAGAGTTGAACTCCTTAGCATCAGAACGTGTTAATTACTGTATAAGAAATACTAATGCTGTGATGGTCATTTCAAAAAATCCTTTCTTAGTGAGCACCTAGAAGCCAAAAGGAACATACATGCCAAATTTCAAGTTTGTAGGCTTTACGGTTCTGGAGATTTTGTGATGATACATGAGTGGTATTTTACTTCTATATATATATGGATGAAACACAATGTTGGTTGACTTGATGGGAAAGCAAATTCTATACACTTATGGATCATCTGACCAGAGAATTAAAAATATGTTATCTTCTAGAGCATGGGTGTCAAACTCACCATGTCATGTTGCCGTCATATGATGTTTTGTGATATTATTCCCATTAGTGGAGCTGGGGTGGGTGCAGCCTGAGTGTGACCATCCAGCCTGCAGGCTGCCAGTTTGACACCCCTGCTCTAGTGCACTTGATCACATGTATCTTGATGTGTCTATAGTTGGCTCACTGAGGACCTAAACTATTTATTCCCATAAAAAAACCTTTGGCTTATTCCTTTGTAGGTTTCCTTTCCTTGTTCTGAAAATATCTAGAGTCTGGAAAAAAGCAGAAACATAAGTAAACTTTGTGCCATATCATAGGCCCCTGGTGGAGACTGACTCTGAGGGATAGGAGTAACAGCCAACAGGGAGTGGAAGTGTGGATCCAGATGTTGTGGAGGAGGCTGAGGAAGGGCAGAGGCTGGCTGGGCAGTCAGAGGAGGACCCAGGCCCATCCCTTCTCCATCCTAAGGCATGTAGGGAGGAGAGAATAAGGGAGAGACGTGGGCTAGGTGGAAGGAGAGGGCATTGATCCTCTTCATGGGCTGCAGCTGTGACAACTGGATAAGAGGACGGACATGCATACAGGCGAGTGCTAGAAACAAAGCATGGAAATATTTCTAGTTTATTGTTCCTCCCTACATTTGGTGTCCTTCCCAGTGTGTGTTCTGATATTTGTGGACCTCTTCCAGCCCTTATCTTGTCTGGTTTGTGTTGTTTTTTACTCTTTATAATTTAAACGGCATTTCCTCCTTCTTGTAACTGCTTGTGTGGGAGTTTTTTGTCTCCAAGCAAGGATATTTGGAACTTGGAAGCAAAGTGAAGGAATAAAAGGGGCTTCACCTGTTTTTTGTGACTGTGTTTATTTTGTATACCACCCTGGGTCATCACATCATACATCCACTTGATTAAAACCAATAATGTGTTAAAATAGCACCTGTAGCAATTGACACATTCATATCTGTGTTTGATCATGAAAATATGTAACTGCCCTGAAAAATCTATCCTCTTATCAAGACAGAATGATAGGGATTTATATAAGAGAAATGATCATTTAGGAGAGAATTACAAGAAATTTGGAACTTATTAATATTAGTATTGCACTTGCTCCCTGAATCACATCTGCTAGCCTTCTTTTCTGTTGCTAGTCTTTGATATATTTGAATTTGAAGGCATAAGGAATTACAAAGCTGGAATGCTCCCCTATTTTTAAAATTCATTTTCTATCCAGCAATTTATGGTGATCAATATTAGATATTAGGCAACTAGTGAAGAAGTCAAATAATAAAAACAGATTCTATGATATAATGCTATCTTGAAATAATTGCATGATCAGCATGAAATGTTAATCAATTTTTGAGGCTGCTAATTTTCTTCAAAGTTTATCATTGGGAATGGAGTCCAAGGCCACCTTTATATCTTTGAAGGCAACATAGAGAATTCCATTTGGAAGCTTGTACTTCTGTGCTAGACTGGTTCATTGTAATGTTTAATTCTGAAACCCATTGCTTAGGAACTATAATATTCTCAGAATACAGCCTATATAAAAGTTTATGAGAAAATCTGGAATATAATTTTTTAATTACTGAGTGAAGTTTGATCAGGAGATAATTAAGCAGTTACATTTGCCTCCTTTTAATATATTGGAGGGGGAATATAGTTTAGCTCATCTTTCAGTATATGTAACAAATATTTTATAGCTGGGAAAAGTGGAGCTATTTCCTAAATTGCTTAGAGAGATACAGACAATATTTGAGCATGCAATAAAAAGATACTGATTATTTTTAGCAGATAACAATTCTTTAGATTTTGGCTGGCTTACAAAGAATAGAAGATAAAACCAGAGTTTTTTTAGAAGGTGGTCGCACGGCAACTCCAGAGGTTTCTGGATGAAACGGATTATCTCGACCTCTACCAGTCAGGATTCAGGCCTGGATTTGGGACAGAAATAGCATTGGTCATACTTTTGGATGATCTCTGGCAGGAGTGGGATGGGGTAGTGCATCCATCCTTGCTCCACTTGACCTCTTGGCAGCTTTCTATACCATCGACCATGGGATTCTTCTGGGGCAGCTTCAGGGGATGGGAGTGGGAGGCCTTGTGCTGTCCTGGTTCATTTTCTTCCTCTGTGGCCACTCTCAATCAGTGTTGATAGGAGGGAAGAGATCCAGCCCTTGCCTCCTCTTTTATGGGGTTCCGCAGGGCTCAGTACTGTCTCCGTTCCTATTCAACATTTATATGAAGCTGCTGGGTGAGATCATCCATCACCATGGACTGAGGTATCACCAATATGCTGATGATACTCAGCTGTATGTCTCCGCCCATGGTGAGTTAAGTATTGCTGTGTCCTCCCTCTTGCAGTGCCTGGAGGCTGTTAGGGGCTGGATGGGGAGCAAAGGGGTTGAAAATAAACCCTTGCAAGACTAAGTGGCTGTGGGTTTGGCTGTGGGTCTGTTGGCTCAGAGAGAATTGCCACCTTTGGTCTTTGATGGGAGTGGCACTATCCCAAGCAGACTCTGTCTTGGGGTTTTCCTGGACTCATGGTTTTTGCTCGAAGAACAGGTGGTGGTCTTGGCTAAGAGGGCTTTTACACAACTGTGGTTTGTGCACCCTTTCCTGGACTAACAGTCCCTACTTGCAGTCACTTATGCCCTAGTCACTTCTTGTCTTGACTATTGCAACATGCTCTACATGGAGCTGCCCTTGAAGAGCATCTGGAAGTTCCAGTTGTTGCAAAATGCAGTGTCCCACATGGTTTTGTACAGGCCCCGGTGTGCACATGTATCACTTCTCCTGCAGGAGCTTCATTGGTTGCCAATTTGCTTCCAGGTTTAATTCAAGGTACTGGTTGTCACCTTTAAAGTCCTTCATAGCTTGGGACCAGATTATCTGAGGGAACATCTCTTGCCAGTCACATCTACCTGAACCATCAGAGGAGGAGGCAGGGAATGTTGCAGGTGCAATCCCCAAGGGAGATAAATCTGGTGGGACCCAGAAGAAGGACCTTCTCTGGAGTGGCTCCCTCTCTCTGGAACATCATTTCCCAGAGATTAGAATGGCCTCCACTCTAATACTCTTCTGGAAGGTGCTGAAGACCTGGTTCTGCCAGTGGACCTGAGAAACCCAGAGCGGGTTGGAGCCCATTAAATTGCTTGTGTGATCTGCTGTCATTGGGATGGGAGGTAGGAGTCGGGGGGGTGATTTTGTTACATTGTACTTTATTAATTTATTTGATTCTTTTTGTTAGTTTTTATTGTTTTAAATGTGGTTTTATATTTATATAAGCCACGTTGACTTGCCATGGGTGAATAGGGAGCAATATAAATTAAATGAATGAATGAATGAATGATCTTGCAATATTCCAGGATATCAACATTATTGCAGGGGTGGATGATGACAATCATTCAGAGGGTCAGGACTGCATGCTGCAATGAAATCATTTTTAAGAATATTTTTGTCTCAGCTGTCACTGAGTTATTTAAAGTCAGTGTCCTCGGTATGTTGCTATATGAAACTCAATTGAACACTTACAAGAAGATCTCAGTTTTGGATTTAGTACAATCTCTTACAATTCATTTTACCCTAAGTGATAGATTTTAATTCTCTCTCTCCATACCTCTCTCCATATCTTTTTCTTTCTCTCTCTCTCCCTCCCTCCCTCCCTCCTTCCTTCTCTGTCAAATATCTCACACTGATCAACATTATATATTATTAGTTAAGCAGATACATTCACTGCCATTAAAAAGTATAAAATGCTATTGCAAATTCCTCAACCAAGATTCAGAAAATATATACTATAAACATATATTTTATATTACTGTATACTGCTGTAACACAGCCATGTTAGCATAAAGGTGGATCAACTCCTTTGTTTGTGCAAAGACCCACAAATGTTTCACCTGCCTACCTAGAATTTGAGAATGTCACAAAGAGAGCCATGCTGTTTCTGACATTGCCTGGATTAATAAAGGACAATCTGGCAATCTGTGGACTAGTGGAACAAACCATACATGGCGAGGCAACAGAACCTGGAATTGATGGAATGCTACTACAACAGTAGATCTAATGAGAAGGAATATATGGGATTCAACAGCATGTCAAGAAGATGAAGAGCTGGACAGCATCTGACTCAGACATGATCCATACCTACTGGCTAAAGAAAGTAACAGCAATACATAAATACCCAGGAGCCTAGATGAACCAGTTGCTAACAGTAACACACAACACATCCAATTATTGGCCAAATAATCTGTCTCCCCACAATATGAAAGTCTTACCAGGTGTCATAGCCACCAACCATCAGGAATGATTACAGGAAAACATGTGATTCAGTGGCCATCAAGTGTAGCATGTAACAAGGTGATACTGTTTCTGTTGCTGTTCTGCAAAAGTTTGAGTCTGCTTAGTCAGCTAATAATCAGAACTGGATATGAATATGCTTTCAGGAATGGAACTGCTATCAGCCACTTCATCTACAAGGATGACATCAAATTGTATGCTAAGAATAAAGGAGACATAGAGTGCTAATCCACTTGATACAGATCTACAACAAGGATCCAGAGGTGTCATTTAGACTGGATAGTAGTAAAGATAGGGGAGGTAGTTAAAACTGATAAGGTAGAATTACAAGTGGGCCACATAGTACAGTAGACATATAGATGAGCTATTGGTACCTTGCTATACCACAGTCACATGGAATCATGATACAGAGGCAAGGAATATAGCAATACCCCAATACTACCAAAAGATAAGAGAAGTTCTGAAAAATCTGCTCAATAGGACGAACAAGCTTCACACCATCAACATGTATGTCGTGCCAGCCACCAGATACTCTGCCAGTGTAGTGAGTTGGCCAAAGGAGGATATGGAGGCTGCTGATGTGAAGACATGGAAGCTCCTCACAATGTACACAATGTTCCAAGCCAGTCCAACACCCAGAGATTATATGTATCAGCTGGAAAGAGGGCGGGTGTTGTGGTGGTGATAGTAATAGCACAAGAACAGGTACTACATACTTCATCTATAGAAGCAGAGATCTAGAACATGGTACAGAAGGGCATCAGAAACAGTTCAGCACATACTGTAGTAGCAGGGTTAAAATGCAGACAGGAACAGCAAATGCAGAACAATGCAGTCAAATGGCTGGCACTGTATACAGGAACTTTTGCACAGTGAATGGGTCCAGATAGGTGCTTCCAAATCCAGTTGGGAGGTTCCACAGAAGGGTGTGAAGTATATCAGGGCTAGTGTCCTGTGGGACTTCGAGATCCAAATTGACAGATAGGTACTGGTCGATTAACTGGACATTATAGTAGTAGTAGAAAGAAGCAGCAGTGGAGATGGGTGACTCCAACAGAACCCAAGAATGACATTTGCATTTTCTGTCTAGAAGAGCATCTTTTCTGTCTTAGGAACAACTGAGATTTTCACTCAACTCTGAAACTCCCATGCTTCTGATAGAATAGAGATAGAGGAGGACAAAGACCACCCATAAGGCTGAGAAGGGAATTTTTTAAAATAGTAATAGCAATATAAGTTAGGTTTAAATACTGTCACATAGTGCTTTACACTATGGTAACTGCACTCTTTCAGCAGTTTATAATGTAAGCATTATTTGCATTCCCCACCCCCAACAATTTGATCCTCATTATACTGACCTCTGCAGGATGAAATATAAAGTCAACTTTGAACCCTATGAGGATCAAACTCTGGGCTAAGGGGTAGCATTTGTCTGAAATATTATGTGTTAACCACTGCACTACCAGGACTTAATATAATGATTTATTATAATTCCTGTATACCTTCATCAACAGCTTTAGAATATTTGGATGTAACATTTTTATAGTTTTATTAAATCATTTCACTTGGCTATGTATATAAAACTTTCAGATAGATTCATTGATAAGTCAGTAACCCTTTTTTCCTCCATCAAAATGTGATTAAAATAAATTAAAGTGTATTAAATTCCATTATTAAATATGTTCCTTAATACATTCCTTTCTAGAATACCCATTTTTAAATCAAACTACGCCTCTCCTGTAGACCTTTGAACTGAAAACTGTGTCTGAACATTAATGAAATGCAAAAGGTCTAGTAAGTGCATTCTGATCTGCACATTAAACAAGGAGCTATAGATTATGTCAGTTGTACTGGAATTCACAAGGTCAAATTCTTTAAGCATCCCGAAGATCCTAAGAAGAGTCCTACTGGATCAGATCAAAGGGTTATCATTCAGCATTATTCCCACAGTAGTCAACTAGATGCTGATCGGGAGCCCACAAGGACTATATAAATGCATATATACATCCTTCCCAAACTGGCATGCAGAGGCAACTGGCAATATCGAGCATACTGTCTTTGATAGCAGAGATCATAATGCAGCCATCATGACTACAACCATTGATTGCTAGTAGATTAATATTAAGGGAGAATGGGTTGAAAAGTACTTTGGTCCCAGGCTGATACTTGGCTTGTTCTATGTCTAAAAGAATTTAAAAAAAAAAAGAATATTAGAATCCTATGTAAATATCATTCCATTCTTAGAATTTGAAATGCACTTCTATGAATTTGATTTTTGTGTGTGTGAATGCAAATATGTGAGTGTATATATGTATGTGTCTCTGTCTGGAGAGAGACAGACAAAGAGAGAGCAGAAAGTTCAGATTTTATGAATGGAGGTACAAGAGATTACATTGTGATTAGAGTGGTAATGATACCAATAAAATTTATAGTTTAGGGTTAAAGGTGCTTGTAGTGATAAAAATGCTGGCCTAGAAACAAAGACATTGTGAGTTCTACTCCCACTTTAGGCATGAAAGCCAGCTGGATAACTCTGGGTCAAATACTCCTTCAGTCCAACTTATCTCATAGGTGTTATAGAGAAAATAGGAAGAGGTATTATACATGTTCATGCCTTGAATTACTTATAAAGTAATAAAGATGGGATAATTGACTCTTTGATTCCATCACTGAACTCTTAGATTTCCACAATGTGAATGGCATCAAAAATGGTTTCTAAACTCTCCACAGCAGATAGAATAAAATTTGTCTAGTTATTTAATTAATTTGTACTGATTTTAATTTCTCAATCCAAATTCTTTCCTTTTCTTATTAAGAATGCAAATCTTTAAGTCACTGAAAATTAAATATATTTCTATTTTGGAAAGAAAGTGCATTTATAACGTATTTGGAATACAAACTTTATTAAATAACATTATAGATATAGCATTATGTAACATTATTTAACAATTTTTGTGTTCCAACTACAATCTCTGTGTTGTTTTTTTTCTTTCCTTGCACTTTTCTGCAAATGCAAGATTAATTTTTTTGTAATCAACAAAAGTATTAAGGGCCTGTCACATTGGCTGACGGATGCAAAACGTATGTAAAAAGGACACAGCGGACAAGAAAATGTTCCATCCGTTGTTATCTGCTCTCAAAAGCGCCCCGAATTTGCATAACCAGAGCGGACAACAACGGAAAGGAACGGACGGGGGGAGGACGTAGCCAGGATGGAAAGAGGATGCTCCACGGAAGCCTAGTGGATGGAAGTGGATGGCACATCCGCAGGGCTTCCGGGGGAGCACAGCGAAGCGGAAAGGGAGCCGCACAGCGAAGCGGCACATCGCACATGCGAAAGAGTGGATGACGAGCGGATGACGAGCGGATGAAGTGGATGAAGAACGGAAGCCTAGCGGATGCCTAGCGGATGCAGAGTGTTCACTGCGCTGCGGGGAGGATGCACTGCGTCAGCCCCGCAGATATAAAAGGGAAGCAGCTCGCAAGCAGGTCACCATTCAGAGGAAAGACCTGCTGCCAGACACAGCTCCAGCCAGCCAGCCAGCCAGCTAGCCAACCAACAACCATGGGGAAGAAGAGAAAGCCTGTGGCATCTGCTGCCAGCCCTGGCAAGAGGGACAGGCCACCATCCCACCCCTGGCCCTGACTCTGCTTCTGCTGGGGCTTCTGCTGCTGGGGCTGACTCTGCTGGTGCTGGGGCTTCTGCTGGGGCTTACTCTGCTGGTGCTGGTGCTTCTGTTGGTGCTTACTCTGCTGGTGCTGCTCCTGGTGCTGGTGCTTCTGCTGGGTGCTTACTCTGCTGGTGCTGCTCCTGGTGCTGCTGGTCCTGCTGGTCCTGCTGGTGCTGCTGGTGCTTACTCTGCTGCTGGTGCTCCTGGTCCTGCTGGTCCTGCTGGCGCTGCTGGTGCTTACTCTGCTGCTGCTGATCCTGGTGCTGCTGGTGCTGCTGGTGCTGCTACTGTTGTTGCTTTTCCTGCTACTGTTGTTGTTGCTGCTGCTGGTGGCGTGTGGTGAGCAGCCCCAACGAACCTCGAAGCCCCTCTGATGAGGCCCAGAGCCTCCGTCAGGGAGGAAGAGGCACTACTGCGAGAACGTGAGAGGAGGCATACTTCCATTGAAGAGAACATGAGATGGGTGCTCACGATGGCGTGCGACGCGTGCGAACGAGAGTAACTTGGAGGAAGGGAGCACACCCTAATGGAGACAGCCAAAAGGTAAGAGAGCTGCTTGGAGAGAGGAGGCAGAGAGCACTGAGGCGACGATCGCAGTCCTCGGCTTGGTGAGAAGCAAGCAACAGCATGCGTGGCGGACGAACGCCATGAGCACTCAAAAGATGCTGGGCAACCGGCGCACCAGCAAGCTGATCTGGACGCGAAGAGAGCCCTCGTGATGGCCATGGCAGCTTCTCGAGGGTGAGATCGCGCGACCGGAGGAGCAGGCCCCTCTGACAACCTCCTCTCTCTCAGGCAGCGCGCACGACAAGCCATCCTCTTTCTGGCCAAGAGTCACTCCTTGTCCAGGCAGGTATCTTGGAGCATGCCATGATGGAGATCCCCGCGCAACTGCACTCCCCGTTGCGGAGCGCATGGAGGACCCCTGACGCAGTGGGAGCAAGGAGAGGGCACTTCCACCAGAGACCAACCCACATCACCCCCAGCTCCACCTCCACAGAAAGCAGAGCAGAGAGCCAGACCAAGAGGGCAGAGCACACTGTCCTGTTGGAGATCAGGACACATCCAAAAGCAGCAGATATCCTCCTCAGCTGGTACACACCAACGTCCCATCCTCCAAACACAAGCCCCTTCCTCACTTACTCAACCAGACCCTCATGAACATGTCCGAATCCACAGTACCAGGGGATCAAGGACAGGATCACCAGTCTTCTTCACAACCCTCGGACCCAGCTGAACCTGCTCCGACCCAGCCAGGTCTCTCCTCCACCCCAGGTGATGTCACTGCCTTCCAAGGCTTTCCACAGGCCCTCACCTACCAAGGCTATGGCTACCAGGAGCTCCAGCAGCAGAGCAGCCCTTCCCAGTCCAGGCACAGGTACATCGAACGCCACCGGTGCCACTGATGCCACCGATCACTGACGCCACAGATGCCAGCCACGCCACTGATTGCACCCACGCCACAGATGCCACCCATGCCACAATGCCACCCATGCCACAGATGCCACCCATGCACAGATGCCACCCATGCCTCACTTCGCTCACCTGCAGACCAGACATCCCCACTACACTCCTTCCTCCACCCTACAATCCAAGCCCAGCCTCAGAACATCTCTCATCGGTGTTGGGGCTGACACCCCATGTCCTGGAGGAAGGGGCTCTCAACATCACAGGACTGAGCCAGCTCTCTGAGAGCTTCCTCCACCCACCGTCCCCTGTTGTCCTCACCCAATGGCACCTCAGACCAGCACTCCAGAAGCAGCCACTCCACAGACATGTACCCTTCACCCCTGAGCCTCAGAGTGACTAGAAGAGTGCCAGAGACTGGGTGGCTACCTGTTGACTTTATCTTTGCTTGGGACACTTGGGTCATTTTCTTTTACAGCTTGTTATTAAGAAAGATTATCTTTGCTTCACACACTTGCTTCATTTATTTTATTAAATAAAGTCTTGGTGGAAACTTTTAGAAATGGTTTAAGCCTCTGCATGCATGTGGGATGGGTAAGGATAACTGTGGGATGGGCAGGGATACCTTTGGCATGGGTAATAGCTGTTGGGTGGGCAGGGATACCTTTGGGATGGGTTTATAGCTGTGGGATGGGCAGGGATACCTTTGGGATGGGTAATAGCTGTGGGATAGATAAACCTCCAGTGCAAGCATAGTGGAACTGTATGGTCCACCCTCCCAGGTGCCACACTTTGGCCTTTATTATCAAGAAACAATTTAATCATGATCCACACGTTTCAACATAACACACAACTCTTTCATAAATGCCCTGTTCATTGTAGGCCACTCAACATACATGGCCCAATCTCATCAGTGTGATGAGACAGGCTGAAGGAAGCATCCATTAATCATCTATCATCCTGTCTGTCCACTCCACTGCTCCAACCGGGAGTTGCACCAGTGTTTCAGGAGGTTGCGCTGCTTCTTCCCTTCACGTGAGGCTCTGTTGGGGCCTTGCACATCCACAGTGTCTATCAAGTTTCGCCCTTGCCTCCATTCCACCAGGCTCCATGTCCCCATTGCCTTGTGGAGGTCCATGAGCCTGTTCTGCAAGACTGGGTAGCGGGTGCGCATGAGATTGTGCAGGATGCAACAAGCTTCCACGATCCTCCTCATGGTCTCTGGGTGATGCTGCATGGTGGTGAGAAGTACCTGGAACCTGTTGGCCAGGATGCCAAAGGCGTTCTCCACCACCTGTCTTGCCTGGACAGCCTGTAGTTGAAGGTCCTCTCTTCACGGGTGAGGCATCTGGAGGTGTAGGGGCTTCATGAGGTAGGTTCTGAGGGAAAAGGCGCTCATCCCCCATGATGAAGTAGGGACATCTTCTGTGTCGTTGGGCAGGGGGTCTGGATCTGGGAAGCCCTTGATGAGGTTGTGTTCCAGCCCTCCTTGAGGTGACTGGCATTATATACCTGGGCATCTGAAGCTGACCCGTTGCCTGGAGCATCGATGTACATGAACTTGTAGTCAGCACTCGACCATGGTGAAGGGATGATGCTGAAGAAGCCCTTGTAGTTGAAATAAGTGGATCCTGACCTGGCTGGAGCTTTGCAGGCCACGTGCTTCCCAATCTATGGCTCCAATGGTGTGGGGGAAGTTCCTCTTCTGATTCCACTGCTCTGCAACTTTCTTGCAGCCTTCTCAGTGGAGGGGCACTGGAGGAGCTCCTCCAGGTGTTCTTCAATGATGGCCTGCACCACTTCTCTGACCAAAATGCTGATGGTGTTGTGTGGCACCCTCCAGCTGTACTGCATGCTCCTGTACGTGGTCCCTGAGCCAGGTGGCGCAGAGTCAGTGCCACCTTGAGCCCTGGGTCCAGGCTGGGCCGGAAGTTGGTGCTCTGCTTGGTCAACCTGGGTCTCAGCCACTCCACAACTTCGTCAAACATGGTGACGGCATCCTCATGAAGTTCTGGAATGCACGTGTCTTTGTTCCTCAGCTCCACCATTAGCTTGTTATACAGTCCATACTCTGCTCTTGGCGATCCATCTTCGGACCCAGACACTTCTTGGCCGCCTCCTTTTCTTCCCGTTGAACAGGTAAAGAGCCTGTAGATGGCTTCGCACTGTTGTTTAGAACGATGGTGGCTACCAAAGAGGAGTGCTTGTGATATCCATGGTGGAGATGACTGGATCTGAAGTGGAAGGAGCAAGCAAGAGCAAGAGGCAAGAGCAAGGCTGAAGAGGTCTGCACCGCAAAGAGCTGCTGGACTGAAGGTGAGATCCAGGTGAGATCCTCCCCTTATTATAGGAAATATAGGTTTTCCGCTAGGTGTCCTTTGCATTCTCTGCTAGACATCCTCTAGACATCCTAAATATCCGAGATACATCCCCTATACAAACGTTTTTTCCGTTTTTAAATGCTTTGTATGCGAGCTGCATCCACTTTCATCCTTTCAACGTCCATGCTACTAACGCTGCATTGCTGTCCGCGGTCCGTGTTCGCTTCTCCCTATGTTCTTTCCGCTGGAGCGGATGCGAGTTGCGTGGATGCACAGCGGATGCCTAGCGGATATAGCAGATGGGCAACGGATGACGATGGATGTAGAGACGGATGTTCCCCGTATGGCGTAGCGGATGTCTAACGGCGACGCAGTTGGCGATACATTTTCCGCTCAAAAAGTTTTGTGCAACTCAAAACTTTTTGAGTGGATGAAATGTCAGTAGGCGGATGCTGGATGGATGGAGAGTATGAAAAACGGACGCAGTGAGTACAGAACGGAGCATCGCGTTAACCAACGGATGGTAAGTGTTTCTCTCTGTTTTACATCCTCCTTCCATCCTTTGGTGCTGTGTGACAGGGGCTTTATGTGTTATAACAGGAATTGACCGACAGGCTCATTGTCCATCCCTGACATTTAGAGCTGAAAAAGACTGACTAGTGACAAAGTCACCCAGCTGGCTTTCTAGTCTTCAAGGTGGGACCAGTCTCACAGTTTCCTGATTTCTAAAGCCTCCTGCCTTAACTACTAGACAAAACTGGCACTCACATAAATTCTATTAATACATTGTTTTTTAATTAGAATATAAACACAATCACTTTAAACATTTGCCTATATCAGTTACTCTCATGGGATGATATATTACACCTAGTTACCTGACTGTGTTTCCCCGAAAATAAGACCAGGCCTTTCATTCATCAGAGTACAGGGAGGAGGTGCAGAGCCTAGTTACAGGGTGCGTTGACAATAACTTTTTACTCAACACTAACAAGACCAAAGAGCTTGTTGTGGATTTCAGGAAAAAGAATGTTCTCCTATGTACATCAATGGGAGAACAGTAGAATGTATTGCCAGCTTCAAGTTCCTGGGGATCCACCTCTCTGAGGATCTGTCCTGGCAGGTCAATACCACAATCCTGATCAGGAAAGCTAACCAACACCTTTTCTTTCTGAGATTACTGAGGAAGAACCACCTTTCCCCAACTATTCTGGTCAAATTCTACCACTGTGCAGTTGAGAGTATCCTAACCAGCTGTATTTCAGTCTGGCATGGAAATTGCACCATTAAAGAAAGGAAGGCATTACAGAAGATGATGAAAACTGCACAACACATTATAGGAATCACACTTCCTGCCATTGTGGACATTCAGAGGAAACAATGTCTGTGAAAAGCCCATAGCATTGTTAAGGATTCCTCTCACCCAGCCCATAAACTGTTTACCCTTCTTCCATCTGGGAAGAGAATCACGTGCCTGCAATCTAAGACCAGCAGGCTAAGGAACAGCTTCTACCATATGATGGTTTTCTTATTGAACTCCACTCCTCTATTCCCACATACACACTGATACTTTCCCTGATGGCATATATCTTGTATAAACTCTCTGTGCATTATACTTATATTCAATATGTTCATAAACACCCTGTACACTTGCATATATTCCTTCCATAGATATATTTTCTGTATATTCATAGATATTCTGTATATCCTTATATAGTTACATATTTTGTATATCTGTATATATATTTATACTTCATTGCTTCATTGTTGCAGCAGCAACAGCAGCAACAGGGAAGCGATGAGAGTCCATAGCAGCCTTCATTACAGCTCACCATGATGGGGCAACCTAGACCAGTGGGCTTCCAGGAGAGCGGAGGATGTGAGGGGAGCCCCCAGGAAGCCAGGCCTTCTTCTGGGTTGCAAGGGGCAACTCATTTCCAGCTGCTCTCCAGTAACCTGGGAGAAGGGCAAGGTGGATGACCTGGCTGCGGGGGTCCTGAGGTGTGCAAGGGCAAGGCATGAGGGATACTTCCACCCACCTACCACCTGCCTTGTCTGACCTCATGGCAGTGGCACTGGTATGTCATGTGGATGCCTGCCCCATTGTGGCCACAAGCAACCAGACAGTGGAATGGAGTGGGTGGTTGTCTGAATGGGCTCCTGCTAGATAGGACTGCTGCTGTCAGTGCCACTGCTTCAAGGCAAAGAGGGGATGGGGAGTGGATGTCCTGGCTGTGAGGGTCCTGAGGTGTATGGGTGCAAGCCACATGGGGCAGCTCCACCACCCCCACACCTGACCTAATGGCAGTGGCACGTGTGCCACATGGCTGCCTGCCTTGTTGCATCTACAAGCAATCAGACAATTATAACGGAGTGGGTGGGTGGGCGGCCACGTGGGCTCCTGCTACTGTCAGTGCCTCTGCCATGAGGTGAAGTGTGTGGCCTGGCTGCAGAGGCCCTAAGGTGGATGGGTGCAGGGTGTGGGGCAGCTATACTTCCTCCAACTGCCTCACCTCATCTCATGGCACTTGTCCTATTGCAGTCGTGAGCAACCAGACAGTGAGACAGAGTGGGTGGGCTCTTAACTAGGGCTTATTTTGGGTGTAGGGTTTATATTAGGTGCACATAAAATTATGCTAGGGCTTAATTTCTGATTGGGACTTATTTTTGGGGAAACATGGTAGGCACTTAGTGCAAATCTAATCAACTGGTTCATCAAAGAGTTAACCTAAAATAAAAGCAATTCTTTATGCAGGTCAACTATTTTATTAACAACTTGTATGACTCATATAGGATAGCTTTTTTTTTCAGTCAGACTCAAGAACTTTACAAAAATGTATAATATCTGTTTACATTACACCAGACATAATGTTGAAAACAGTCTCTTAATTCTGTCTGATAATACCTTTTTAGCTAAACATTAGAGCAGGTTGGTTGATGAGACTGCATCCTTTCTAAGTAAAACTCATCTGGCTTGCTAATGGCATAAGGGGATGATAGCTGTTGCTTAGGGGGCTTGTGATATTGTTAACTCTATTTCCTGCTGCCTGCCTGCCCCCCCTCTCATTTTTCATATATCATTCATCATTTAGCTATCATCTATTTAGACTTTTTTTCAGTCTGTTTACTTTTTTTCAGTCAGATATCTAAACAGCATTGATCACACTTATGGATTATATCTGACAGAGGCAGGATCCTTTCTTCACTTGGTCTCTCAGCAGTATGCAATACCTTTGATCCAACTTCTTTCTGAATCAGAGGTATCAAACTACAAAGTACTGCAAAGGCAAAAAGTCGCAATACGTCACATGATACAATTGAGTTTGACACCTGTGTTCTGGACCAGTTCAGGAGTAGGGAGCAAGATGAATCAATGTTTCTCCTCATTCCCTCAGAGTCAGTTGTAATTGGTGTTAATGGGAGAAGGGGACAGAAAGATATAACCCAAGAAATCTGGTCTTTTTGGGGAGAGGGTCCCTTCAGGATCCTGTTATTTCCCCATTCTTGACTAAGATCTACATGAAGCTACTTGGACAATGTGATGATATCTCATTATACCTTTCAACCTCAGATTGACCAAATGATGCTGATGAAGTTCTTCCATAATGCTTGGAGGCTGTGGGTATGGAATGGGGAAGAATAGGCTTCAACTAAACCCCTGAGCAAGTAATTTTGGATTTTAAAGTTCTTCCAGTTTAAGTTCTCAATGGGGCCACACTGTACCAGACAATTCCTATTTGAGAAGCAGATGATAAAGAGCTTTTGTGCAGATTTGTCTTAAGTATCTATTGTGACTTTCTGGATTGGAAGACCTTGGCCATCTTCCATGTGGATTACTGTAATGAGTTCCAAATGGGACTGCCTTTCAAGAATGTTTGGAGAGTTATGGGCACACACTGCTGTGCCTATGTTACATTACTGCTTCATAAACTACCCTGGCTTTCAGGAGGATTTTGGATGCGATTCAAGGTGCTGGTTATTAACTACAAAAGCCTTAATAGCATTGGAATAGATTATTTGTGGGACTGCATCTTTCCAATTTTCTTCTCTTTCCTTGTTTCTCCTTACTCACTAAATCCAATAAGGTAGGCATATCTGGTTCACATATACTAAACAGTGACATCTGGTGAGACCAGAAAATGGGCCCTCTCCAGGGGTGGGATTCAAAATTTTTAACAACCGGTTTTGTGGGCATGACTTAGGTGGTGGGCATGGCTTGGTGGTCATGTGACTGAGTGGACAGAGCTTGATGGTCATGTTATTGACAGGGTGTAGCCAACTCAGTATCAACTCAGTATCACAACAACTCAGTGTCACTCACATTGAGACATGCATCTCCTTGCCTGGCTTCTCATGACTGTGGGGATGCTGCAACAGTCGTAAGTGTGAAAAATGGTCATAAGTCACTTTTTCAGTGCCATTGTAACTTTGAATGGTCACTCCACACAAGCAAAGTACCAGCAAAGAAGGGGAAAAAATTCCAGAGGGGTTCGTGAGAAGTCTAGTCCTGCCAAGAATGTAATAAGGGTTAACGGTTAGTTTCTGTAAGCAACACCAGAATGTTTCCTTCCTGCTTTCCTTACAGGATTAGGCCAGTAATTTCTTCTAACAACCGGTTCTCCAAACTGCTTAGAATGTTAACAACCGGTTCTAGTGAATAGGTGTGAATTGATAGAACCTCTCCCCTGACCCTCTCTCTTATAGTGCCTTCTCTTTATCATGACCCACCCAAATATTTGTTTGACCCTGATTCTGATGGATATTTAGGAACCATCTTGTCCCAATTACATTGATCAGACCCACCCAATCAAGCAGGGAGAACCAGCTGTGAATCCCTTAGGTCAAAATTTTTTGACTGATGGGATCTATGAGGAATACCTTTTCTGCTTTGCTCCCACCATTTGAAACATCTTGTTTCAATTACAGTTACAGAGGTGAGGTGAGCCTACTCTGGTTTTTCAAAAGAGTGTTAAGATCCATGTCTGCAAATTACCATGACGGTCTAAGAATGTAATGCAACCCTGGGGATGGCTTATGGCTTGAGGATACTTTGTTAGCCTTCTGAAATATTTAAACTTTGATTTTTATTTCTAACTATTAACTATCTTGTTCTTAATTCTGCTTTAACTGTGCTTTATTCATGTGTTTATATTTCTCAGCTATGTTGATGTAAACCACCCAGAGTCACTTAGGTGAGACAGACAATGTAGGAATTGAATGAATGAATGTTCATAAATCTTTAAAACCTGAATGCTTCCCTGAGTCTGTAAGTTGAGTGAATTAATCATGTTTTTTCCTCTAAAATGACTAGGATTATGTGGTTTGAATTTCATTGTTCTTAGGTGCCATTGTGTGTGTGTGTGTGTTATTGGTTTTTTTTTAATTATTATTTCGCTTTTGAATCTTGTCTTATGATTGTTAGGTGAGCGGCTATGTAAATCAATAATGTAAATAAACATATGTAAATGTTGACTGGATGTGGAATAGTTTATTTAGCCTATTGAAGTAACTTTATCATGTTATTCCTCCACCCCAACTTTTAAAAAAATCTTACTGTACATATATGTCACAGTTGATACGTAAATATAAATAAAGGAATAAATATGTTATTTGAGAATACTGATGACTATGTAACAAAAGTTCCTAACAGCTGAAAAGTAAGTAGCAAGCAATTTCCAAAAGTGATTTCAAAAGGAAGTATGCAAACTTGGTGTTCTTTTAAAGGCTCTGATTTGAGGCAGATGGTTATTCTTGCCATACAAAAGCGTCTTACACAAAGACTTCCATGCAATTTTAAAAAGTTCATTAAAAATATTGTAATTTCTATAACTTAATTTAAGGATCTAAAGAACATCTTATCCATTTCCATTGGTTCTTTATTTTCATGTTATTTATGATAATCAGCAAGAGGAATTGATTTTTTACTCCTTTTCTTCCTTTTTAACAACCTCCCCTTTCTCAGACACTAAGAATGACATAGTTCCCTAAGAACTGGACTACTTCAGCAAAGTGAACAGAAAGAGAACTTTTTTTTTTTCAGCAAAGAAAATAGTTTTGTTTGTTTGGAACCTGTGGAAATACCTGAACATTTTTTTCTGATTTGGATTTTGTATGAGTTAAGAGAAAATCTGAATCTTTGACTTTGAGTCTTTGGTGATGGCTTTTTATATGCTTTTGATGTTCAAAACAGATGTCAAAACGGCACTTTGTAGCTGATTCATTTCAAGATGAAGAGATCTATTTGAGTTGACTGAGAAATTTAATGGGACAATTCTTAGTGCTTAATTCCATAGTTCTGTTTAAGAAGCTATTCTTTGTGTATATGTTCAAAATATTGTATTTTAGTTTGCTGCTTGGTTTTAAAATGCAGTCTTCTTCTGGATTATACCAAACTGGATTTCTAAGAAATGTTAAAACATTATTTCTGAAGAAGAAAGTAATTATGCCTTTTTGAATGCATTCTGGAATATTTGGATATATCTAGATATAAGCAGACTACTAGGGAGGTACATAGCCAATCAAGCTTGTATATAATGTTGCCTTTTCCATATGAACTACTTCAATCATTAATTATTTCTCAGTTTGGATTTCCAGGGTAAAATGCCAGACTTAAGATGGTTCTACTAAAAGTGGAACTGATGATGGTGGCAGAATGAAGAGCCAGCAAAAGCCAATGAAGAGTGGTTCTTCAATAATTTCTTTCTGGACAAGGCCCACATATGCACCATCTCTACTTGTAACAAAAAGGGTCTCTTCTTTATATGTTTCTTTTTTTTTTCTTTATTCTTATTATTTTTTGCTTCTTTTCTGTTTTATCTTTACTTTCTTTTCTGCATCTTCTACTCTTTCTTTATATTCTTCCATTTTTGTATTGGTTTTTATTATTGTAATTGTAATCTTTATTTAAATTAGAACTAAAATATTGTTTCCCAGTTTAAGGGTCAAATAAAGTATGTCATGTGAAACAGCCTCTTTGTTTCATTAAGCTAAAGACAGTTAACTTATGTTATAAAGTAGTCCTGAAATAACATTGCTATAGTTTTGTTCTCTATTTCACACTTTTTAAAAACCCCAGAGAGTCTATAAGCAGTGAGAGAACAATATCAAAATTGTTTTGATAGTTCCAATAAACAATATTCTTGTAGATTTGGATTTTCTTCAAAAGTCCTTGATTCCACCAGGAGGCATAGGCAGAATCATAAAATGACATTGAGGGGGAACTTCTAAGAATAAGTAGTTCTATGTTTGATGCAAAGCTAGGGAGGAATGGGAAGAGGCATTCCTCTGAAATCAAGAAAAGTGGTTCAAGATATTCTAATTGAAAATTTTAATAGGTGACAAAATCATTAATTGTCTGGAAGTATCCTTTTCCAATCAAACCAAGCTACTCATAGTGGATGGTCCAGGAAAGCAAAATAACTAAAGCCTGAGATGAAAACACCATTAAACCTGCCACCCAAACTTAAATTAAGCTCTTCACTTACTTTAAATGCTCTCATTTTCTTTTTCTATTCTACACTGCTAATACTTATTTAGTGCTTCATTTAATTTGCATTTTATTCTTTATTTTTATCTTAATTGGGATGCTAATTTCGTCAGCTCTAGTCATTATAATTTGATGTATTTTTTGTTATCTTTGGTGTTCCTCAAAGAAATACATGAAATATTTTGTGTGTTTTATACACACACTCACTCACTCACACACACACACACAATTGTTTATATAAGATAACATTATTTAATTCACTAAAATATACCTTCTGCCACTGTTTAATGAATATGCCCAGATAGAAGAGAAGTTTGTTAGTTTAGCCACATTCCTGATTCATTACAAGCCTGACATTTCCTTCCAGAAAATTAAGGTTAAGGATCCCAACAACTAACAACCTCAGCCAGATAGAACTTCAGAAAGATAAATGTAGGATTGACCTTAAATATCAAGTCTAGTTTCCCATGTTACACATGCCTAATACTTCACATATTTCTTTCATCCCTTCCACATTTCTGCCTTCCTACTCCATTCCACCCTGGACTCACACAACCTCTATTTATTTATTTTTATTTTATTTATTTTTATTTGTCAATTGCTTACAAGATAATAGGTGTAAGTGAAAACATAGTTATGAATACATGGATACATATAAGAAAAATAAAAAAAATATAAAAGAAACAATAGGACAGGGACAGTAGGCATGTTGGTGCGCTTATGCACACCCCCTACAGACCTCTTAGGAAAGGGGTGAGGTCAATAGTAGACAGTCTAAGGTTAAAGTTTTTGGGGTTTGGGAAAAAAGCCACAGAGTCAGGTAGTATTCCAGACATTGACGACTCTGTTGTTGAAGTCGTATTTCCTGTAATCAAGTTTGGTGCGATTAACCTTGAGTTTGTATCTATTGTTTGCTCTAGTGTTGTTATGGTTGAAGCTGAAGTATTCATTGACAGGTAGAACTTTGTAATGTATGATTTTATATACTAGATCGGACCGAAGGTGGCGTAGTTCTAGTTTTCTAGGTCTAGAATTTCAAGTCTGGTGGCATAAACAACAAATAGAGGAGTAGAGAACTCTTCTTGTGAAATATTTCTGGACTTTCTCAACCGTGTTAATATCAGATACTCTTCCAGCAATTAAATGCTGTTTGTTTCCTATTACATGTAAAAGAAGTTTTCAATAACAGTAACATCAATAACAATGCCATCTCTTTTAGGCTGCAGTTTGAAACCAGCAGCCCTGGGAATTCCACATATGCTTCCTGATCCCACAGTTTTCTTTTCTTTCACAGATCACACTCTAGTATTCTTCCCACTGATCTAACTCTTACCCAGGCTTCAGTGTAGAAAGGACTAATCAGGGTCGAGTCCCTTTTCATAATTGGAACTCTTGTTACTGCCAGAAATTTATTACATCTGATTAACCAATCCACTAGTGACAAAAGAGGAAAACTAGCTGACTGCTTCAGTTAAATAGAATAGAATCGATGTGAAATATTTAATACGAAATATCATGGTTCCACTCACTGTTATATCTGCCAGTCTCCTAAAATTCTTGTTCTTTTGGTAGAGATCAATTTCCTTTCATTGGCTGAAGTTCAGATGGCAGCACCCCTTACTCCAGCAGCATTGACAACAAAATTCTAGATTATAATTCTTGTGAAGGTATCTGCTGACAGCCAATTGTGTTGTGAGTGAACATATCAATTTAATCTAAGTTAGCATATGGCTGCTTTTTTTTTAACCAACAGACACTCTTCAACAATTAAAACTTTCCATTTCTGAAGGATAATAGTTTGATCAATTTTAGTTAGTGCTCATTATTATACACATCCAGAGATATTCAAATCTATATTAAACCATATTAATTTCTCAAGGAAAGATTGATATCAATTGGCCATCATAGTTTGAAAGGGGAAGTGCTTTTGCACACATGGCAAGGGAAGAAAAACTATTTTGTGACTGGAAGCCTCATTTGAGTAGACAGAAGAAAAACTATGCTAAGTCAAAACTTTTTTTCAAAATGATTGCCCCTATTTGAAGTTTTACTGTCTTCAGGGCTCTGTAGCAGATAAAGTCAGTGGGAGCATTCTTTTGCCTGCTGTTCAGTCCTCTCCCCATTGACATCCCCTTTGATGCTGCTAGAAAGAGAGATTTTTAAAATGCAGGTTTTTAAAACAACTTACTCTTCTATGTGACCTGAGATGAATTTTAAAGGCTTTCCAAATGAGACGACCTCCAAAGAAAGAAAGTGGGTGAATTGGTGAAAAATGTGTCTATCTGCAAAAATACATTTCCATCATTCCTTTGTTAAAAAATAAAACAATTTTAAAAACTTTCAATAGTGTATTGCTGAATATAAAGCACTGAGGAATAATTGTTGCTTACTGTCCTGAATGGCACTTGACTTTTGGTCTCTTGCCCAATCATATTCTGAATAAGAACTACTAGATTGAAATTCACACTCTATCATGCCTTAACTGCTTAATTAAAGCAAACTACTTCTTAACATAACAAATAATTCGTGAATTACTATAACAAATCTGACTGGACATTTTTTTTTCTTTATAGTCTATTCTTGTCAATTGTGTTGATCATTTGTATAAACAAAAAAAAATTAGTTTGTATTCTGGAATATACTCTTTTTTCCTTCCTGTAGTCAATCTTGACTCCTGTTAACGTCCATGTCTTTCAGGCCCAAATTCATGTAATTTTCTTGAGAAACAATCTTCCTCCCAGACTCACCTATGACTTTTAGATTTCCTGTGGTCTCTGCTAGAAGTACTAAGTCCAAACCTACTTCATTTTCCTGACTAGATAAGGTCACCAGGTTGTCCCACATAATGACATCCTCTCTTTCCTTTTTGAAAATCATAAAGATTAATTAGAAAGTACTCTGAAATAACTGAGGTGCAAGCAAAAATTTTACAGTACAATCCTAAAACCAATTCCATGTCAATTGCCTTTATAGAGAATATTGTTGGATTTGGAACAATGACGTTGTATCTGTGATGGTGAAATTCAAATTGTCACATGCAGTCTGAATCCAGTTCTGTATTAATGATTATTAAGTCAGTAAATATAAAGAATGAGTTCTGCTTGACTGGTGTTTCTAATATTTTATGTCTGTTTTGTAGCTTTTTTTGTCTTGATTGGCTGGCAACATTGTGTTTCCATGAGCCTCTCGTGTTTTAACTGCTTGGGTAATGGTGTTTGATGGCCCTGCGAGTTCTTTTGTTGTGGTATCCTGGGTCCTGCATTATAATCTCCTGGGTCGTTTGTGTTTTGATCTCTTTTCCATTAGCCTCCTGTGTTGTAATGGCTTGGGTTGTGTGATGACCTTGTAAGTTTTATTGCTGTGGTATCCTTGGTCTTGTGCTGTGATTTGCTATGTTGCTGTGTTGCAACTTCTTGCAAATTACTTTTTGCAAGAAGTTGCTATGTTGCAACTTCTTGAGTTCTTGTGGTGTAATTTCCTGAGTTTTCTGATGTGATATCGTGAAAAAACATCAGTACAAAACAAACGACCCAGGAGATTACAGCACAAGATCCAGGATATCTCCACAACAAAACTCACAAGGTCATCACACAGTCCATTATACCAACATCAACTCCATCAACCAATCAAGAGGCAGCAGAACAGCCAACTAGCCACCCCCACCCCCCATATTTATAGAGAGATGGCAGCTCCGATCACACACTGCTTGCACTGGCATGAAGCCGAAAGCACCAGCCTGAGGATGGCAAGTGGGATATCGCCGAAACGTCACCAAGATACTCTTAATCTCTCCCTATATCAGCAGCTCTGATCACACTTGGCTCGCGCAAGCACGAAGCCGAAAGCACCAGCCTGAAGATGGCGAGTGGGACCTTTTCGAAATGTTGCCAAGATACTCTCAATCTCAGACGGAAGAAGACCCGAACACACCCAAACCTGCATATATATATGAGACCAATCAAACTGCTAGACTTCGATCTAGGTTTCTTTAGTCTTTTTTGGTTCAGAAAACCTACATCCTTAAATGCTTAAGAAAAATGAATTGATAGATATGTGAGTTTCTAACAAGATGTAATATCAACTTTCAGAAATGGATTCCTGCTTGTTGTAATTAGAATAATAATGGTTGCTATTGGCTACCTATGCAATTAGTATTGCAATAATCAGGTAAAAAGTTGGTACAGTTGATAATTAAGAATGCTATGGATTCATAGTAGCATTCTCTTTAATGATTAATAATTCATTTAGTATAGTGGAAGACATGCTTGTAAATTTAACTTTTGTTTGTTATAAAATGATTAACAAAACCCAAATAGGAACAAGCTATGATCAGGGTTAAGAGTAAGAAAGCAGAGTCATTGCCATTTTAAACTCGGATGTCTGTCTGATTTAATGTTTTAGTTGTTCTTAGTTTTTCTTCTAGGTTAGTATGCTGCCCAGAATCCATTGAAGTTGAGTGGCCAATAAATTTAAATGAATAATTCAATGAACTATGAATGACCTATTAAAAAGCATATCTCAGTGAATCTGTATTTTTACAACTTTCATATGTCTCTTAAAAGATGTGTTAAATTTGTGTTGAATAATTGTCATTTTCAAATGTATGAAGTTTTTTCAACTTTCTGTACATTT
Source organism: Laticauda laticaudata (assembly GCA_004320025.1). Taxonomy (NCBI): domain Eukaryota; kingdom Metazoa; phylum Chordata; class Lepidosauria; order Squamata; family Elapidae; genus Laticauda; species Laticauda laticaudata. The sequence continues at coordinate 89,958 of BHFT01022692.1, forward strand.
TTCAAAGCATTTTCAATATTTTTTTTAATGTCAGACTTAAAAGCATTTAAGAGCTGATTAAAATAAACAGATAAGTTGAGTTCCTTTCCTTCCTTCTTTCTTCAGTTTCTAGAACTTCATCAAGTCCAATCAGAATTTTAAAAATAAAGTTAGTTGGATGTCTTAACTAAAAGTCACTCAGTTTAGAAATGTAAGCTTCTTTGTAAGTTGTCTGAAGTAGAATTGTCTTTAATGTACAAGTGTGAACCAATATTTTGGTCCAGATATGAATTAGAATAAATATTTGCCCAATTTAGGAAAGAACTACAGTATCTCTTGAGATTTCAGAATCAATGTACATACTTTGCTCTCTCTCTGTGCATGATGACACCATTTGATAATTCTAAACTGTCAGTGCTCTCCCCTAAACAAGAAAACTTCTAGAAAATTTCAAACCTATCATTCCCACTTCCCCCCCACCCCCCACCCCCCAAAAAAAGCTTTTAAAACACTGGTTCAAAATAGTAGACTGGCAGTGAAACACTACCAGCCAGACATGCTTTTCACTGATAATGTAACATAAGGCACTGGGAAAAAATGTAGTGAATGAAAAGAAATGTCAAAACAGGAGAAAGCAAACACTCCTTTTAAGATGATCTTCACTTATCTAGACAAAAGCACTAATCTGGACAAAAGCCATGTTCCCAGACCAAACAGATTATCTTTATAGCTTGAACTGTTACTTAATCCATAAAAGGTGGTTTTCCTTTTCTTTTCTTTTTAAATAGGCATGTTTTGGATTCCGTCCATTTTCCGGCTTGATGATTTCCAGCACTTACCCTTCATGATTTTTAACTTTCTACCAAGAACTATGTTGATATTATGCAGCTCCTTCCACCCTATCGTTCTAACCACTCTGTTACAGCTGGTATTTCTCCTTTCAAATGTACAATGATTTCAGCTTTGCTGCATATTGCTCTGCAGTCTCAATCTTAGTGAAACTGTCTTGTTAAATTTAATGAATGTAATTCAAAAATTATTTAAATAACATTTGCTACAAAAATATCAAAGTATTGTAGAACTGGTCCGCTGGTCCAAAATTAAGGAAGAATATAATGGAAGTGTCCTTTATAGACATTCCTAACAAATTTTCTTTTGGTATTCCAGAAATTATTCAACAGCAAGACGTAAATAAAAGCATTTTGCACAGTTAGACCACCTTATCTAGTTTTAAAAGAGGGAACAGTATTACAAATTTGCTAAATATGTACACACACACACACACACACACACACACACACATAGTGAAATGATACAAACATAACAAACATTTTTTTTATAAAAAAAGTTTACACAATTGTTCCGTAAATATACAGTGGAATGTAGCATCTCACACAGTAATCTTCCTAGCCACCTAATCAAGTCTGCATTTCAAGGAATTCGATAAGCTGTTTTGGCTGCAGACAAAGCATGCTGCAATTCCAATTCTCTGGAATTGCCAGAAGCACTGAGAATTATCTTGTGGTTCTCAAGAGCTTTTGTAAGGCCACTTTCTTAGTGTGCATCTCAACAAGTTCTTTGATTTAAAAAAAAACAGCTGGCTTCGGTGCACAAATTGTCATTCAAATCCGAAATGGCCAGCTGCAGTCTTGGTCTACTTCTGGCTTTATGAACTTTCTATAGTTATGAGGCTTGTAAAACATCACCATAGCTAAGAAAGGACTCAAATCTTTTGTTATATGATAGAACTTTGAAATGTGAAACAGTATATGGTCCAAAGTGAGAACTTTTTTGAGGATAAATTTAATATTAAAGAGGAAGACTTGTGTTACACACCTCATTTAACCTATGATAGTTTGTTTTAGAAGAATTTTAGTTGAGTATAGCCTTTATATGCTGGCAAAAATGATTTTTGTGTCATTTTTAATTCCTAACTATTCAGTTGAAAATAATTTCAGTTGGTGTGCAATATTATATTAAAATCAATACTGCCAAGTGATTATTTGCATAAAGATGCTGATTTGTAATACTTCAATGCTGGCATCCATCACAATGTGATTAATAGATGGTTCTATTCAAATGCTTAATATTAAATAAAGAGCAAAAACTATTTTTTTAAAGGAAAGAGAAAAAATCTGTTTATTGTACTGACATATGTTCAGTAATCTGGAAAGATTTCCATTCCCAAAAGGAAAACATAAAAGCATAGTGCAGTACATTTTATGCTGGTCTGCTTTCTTACCTTCTCTGATGAGTTGGTTGTGGAAAGACTGTCAATGCAAAGCTCAATTAGTGTAATTTATGTATCCTTGGGTGTCAATCTCTGCTGTTGAGAGGTGGGACTCACAAAGACCCTGTGCATTAATTAAGAACTCATCTCTGTAGAGTTATCTTTTCACCTAAGGAATCAGAAGAAGAAAGTTTTAATTAGATTCAAAAGACAGCATGTCATAAGCAAAGTAAGAAAATTGTTTCATGAAATTTTAAGAAGAGAAAAAGTACATTGTTAATCCAAATATCCTGTTAATAACAGGAACTTCTGGTTCATATTTAACTTTAATAGTTAAAGAAGTTGCTTCATTGTATGTTAATTTTTCCTGAACAAAACCCTAAATCCTAAAGTGGGACAACTTCCAATTTCCCTGATAGACCTAGACTATTTCCTTATTATTGGTCCATGCCTAATTATTGATGCCAAGCTGATGCTGATTGCCTGCAATTACATATTTGATGATATTTCTCTCTGATGACCAGCATTTTCTTTCAATGCTATCCTGAGGCTGAATAGTCAATGGGCAAAACAATGCAAGCTCAGCAAAGTCAAACAAATAGACATGCACCACACTTCCTTTTCATTGGCTGAGTGATACACAGAATGTGCAGTTGCTAGCTGGCCTCAATACTGGCACTCAAGAGAGGTTGGAAGTTAGCTGGGCTCACTTGTGTCAGCTGCTTCAGAGACGCCTGGTCTCTTTGAATGGCCTATGAGGGGGCTATCATCTATTCTGCTGAGGACTCACATGGGAAACAATACCTAAATAATTGATTATAACATTTATAAATTAAAGGAGGCAAAACAAATTTTAAAAGCTGGTCCAGACTCTAGAAAATAAACATGTCAGCTAATAGCTCATATGCAGCAAAAGGGAGGGGAAAAATGAATTAATGAGGAACTTTACATTTGGAAATATAAAAACAAATTAGCTTGTTAGTGGCTAAATAAATATGGTAAAATAAAATAAGGACATTAAAAGGTCTTAGCAATCAGGAAAGTAGTAAGAGACAAATTCAAGACAGGAAAAAATATGTTAACTCAGAAATAAAACAAAATTTTATCAGGGAAATATCCCAGATGATTAGCAAGAGAAGCCAAAGCACAAACTGAACCTCTTAGATGGCATAATTAACAATAAAGACAGTTGTTTCAAGGATAAATTGCTCAATAAGAATATGTGTTCGAATTTGGGAATATATTAACTAGCTATTCCCAAATACTGAAACATGTTTTCTTCATTATATTAGTATGTTTTTGCTGCTGCTATTGTAATGTGCTACATTTTATTATGTAGTTAGTATGCTTGTTATAAACTTCACAACAGTTCTGAAACTGACAAAACAAGATGCTTTCAGATACTCTACAAAAATTACTCCACCTAAATAATAATAAATTAATAATAAAAAAATTATTTCACCTAAATAATAAAGTAAGACGAGAAATAAAATGTACAGGAAAGAGATTTGTCCTTTTCTGAATGTCATTTATAGTGAAATTCATTCATTCTCTATATAACAAAGCACCACTGATTGTGAAACAGAACCATGAACATCTGGAACTTTATACCTCAAAAGGAATGATCAAATATTTAAGTTGTATTTTTTTTTATGATAGTGGTAGCAGTGAGGGTGAGGATCCATGTAATGGAAATTAAAAGTTTATGTTTTATTTCAGGAGCTCTCTACACTTTTTAAAAAAGAAAATGCAGCATATAGTACTAATTCAGAAGTGAATTGAGATGCCAACATCTAGAAACAAATAAAGTAACAAATGACAGATCTGCCAACATCTAGAAACAAGTAAAGTAATAACTAGCAGTCAGCACTGGTTTGTTAAAAACAGAAACCAATCTTATTTCATTCTTCACACAGTGACTAAATTAGTAGACCAGCAAAATACTGTGGACGTAATATATTTAGATTTCAGCAAGGCATTCGATAAAGTAGACCACAACCTACTTCTTAATAAGCTAGAAAAAAGTGGAATAGGTAGCACCAACACTAGATGGACTGGCTGCAAACCGTACTCAATGAGTAGTCCTTAATGGGTCTAAGTCTTCGTGGAGGAAAGTAAGCAGTGAGGTGCACAAGTTCCGTCTTAGGTCCAGTCCTCTTCAATATTCTTCATTCACGACTTAGAGAGAATAGAAGGGAATTACCAGTTTTGCAGATGATACTAAGCTGGCAGAATAGCTAACATCCAAGAAGATAGGCTCAAGATCCAGATGGATCTTTACAGACTAGGACACTGGGCCATATCTAATAAAATGAAATCCAATTATGGAGAAAAGTAAAGTCTACACTTAGGCAAGAAAAACCAAAAGTACACATATAGACTGGATGAAACAGGCTCAATAGCCAGTAACTGTGAGAGGGATCTTGGAGTCTTAGTGGACAACCAGCTAAATATGAACCAGCAGTGTGCAGCCCCCACCAAAAAGGACTAATGCAATCCTAATTGTATTAACAGAGGGATACAGTCAAGATCAGGGATGTAACTAATACCATCTATAAAGCCTTAGTAAGAGACCACACCTAGAGTATTGCATCCAGTTTGGTCACTACATTATAAAAAGATGTTGAGACTCTAGAGAAGAGCAACCAGGATGATCAGAGGACTGGAAGGCTAAAACATACCATGAACAGTTGCAGGAAACTGGGCTTGGCTGGTCTAGTAAAGAGAAGGACCAGGGGAATGATAAGCGGGTATTTCCAATATTTGAGGGGATGCCAAGGGAGGAAGGGGTCAAGCTATTTTCTAAAGCTCCTGTAGGCCAGACAAGGAATAATGGATGAAACTGAACAAGGAGAGATTTAACCTGGAAACAAGGAGAAACTTTCTGACAGAACAATCAACCAATGGAACAGCTTGCCCTCGGAAGTTGTGGAGCACCATCAGTTGAGCTTTCAAGAAGAGAGTTGAAGAGATTGGACTGCCATTTGTCAGAAATGGTGTAGGGTCTCCCGCTTGGGTGGAGGGTTGGACTAGATGACCTACATGGTCCCTTCCAACTCTGATTATCTGTAATCTTCTTCTATTTCTAATTGGAAGAATCTGTCAATAGGACCATTGACTTGGCAGTAATATTTGCCAATTTGCATCTAACAATTTGCTTTTCTGTTGATTATCAATCCTAAAAGGCAGTTCTACCACTTTAGTATCTTCATTGTGAATTTAAAAGTAGGTTACCATACTTGTCATGAATTTGATTTTCTTTATATTTAAACTTAGTACCTCTTTCCATTATGTGCCTTGAGTTACATTAATAGAGTTGTGCATTAGCTTCCCATGATATTGATTGGATAAGCAATAGGATACAGCCTTAAGTTACTCCTTTGCCAGCCTGATACCAGTCTCTTTTGCCATACTCCATTTGGAGTATGACTTTACTTGACTTTATACAAATTTTGTATGGGGATAAGATGTTTCTTGTGATCCCATTTTCTTAGAGATATTCCGCAATCAAAGCCCTTCTATATCAACAAAGCATGCAATATATGGAATATTTTTGGTAGTCTTTGGCTTTCTAAATTACCCAGTATATGTCAGCAATAATATCTTTTTTCCCTTAGCCTTTTGTAAAATCATCTTTAACATATGACGTATCTCTTTTCATGTAGGGGTTTAATCTGCGCTGGAAGATTCTAAGCACTATTTTATCAGAATGTGAAATTCTTTGTTTAATAGTTTGAACATCCTGTTATATCTCCATTCTTTGGTATTGGTACACAAACTAATATATTCCAATCTGTTGATCATTTTGTCTTTCTCCAGATTTACTGGCATAATTTTGTTCAAACTGTACAGTTTTCTCTTCTGCTTTTTGCTGTATTTTTGTAAATTCCATCTGTTATTCAAGAAAAGGCTCTGAGGTCCTGATAGATGGCATTTGAAGGAATTTGGAACATGCTACCTGTGTTTCCCTGAAAACATGACCTACCCTGAACATAAGCCCTAGCCTGGTTTTCATGCCTGTGCCGAATATAAGCCCCACCCCTAAAGTAAGCCCTACTAAGAGTCTATGCAGCTGTCTGTCTGCCCATTCTGTCTTGTTGCTGCCAACATGAGGCAGGACATACTATGGCCCCTAAGTGAGGTAGTGGATAGAGGGTAAAATGAGGAGGGGGTGGTGGAAAACAAAGCTTATTCTCCCTGCTCACTGCTAAATAGAGCAGGAGGCTGAGCGATGCACTGGTGCCATGGCCACTAAGTGAGATGGTTGTGTGATGGTGGATGAAATGAGGCAGTGGGTGGATGGACAATAAAGCTCCAACAGTATCCTTGGCTGCCTGGCCTGCAGAGAGACTGCAGAGTGAGGCTGTGGCAGCCAAAGCAGCCCCTTCCCAACCCCATGGCAGTGGCAGTGGGGCATCTCCTGCTACCATTCTCATTCCACCACCAGGTCTTATTTTCAGGGAAACATAGAAATCTACTGGATTACATCAGCAGGGAGATATTATGGCAGTCCCTCAAGTAATTTGGCTCTGCAGAGCTTTATGAGCAGTGACTAATAAATTATACCCAGAAGCAAACTTTTCTGATCTAGGAAAAGTACACCATATGAAGCTATACAAAGACCTTTCTGGTCACAGCTCCCACTTGTTCTTTTATATATTTATTCTGGGTTTTTTTCTGCATGGAGGAAATGTTTTTCAACTATCAAAACTTCTAAGACTGGTCCCTTTCAAAGCAGAGCCTGCTTTGAATAATTACAGCCAATTGAAAAAGGTAAGTCATAGCAACATCCTTTGGGAATGAAAAGGCTATGTACATTTAAGTGGAATGTCTCTCCTGTAACTTTAAAGCTTTATCTGCATATAACATTACAAAGTGGATTTCCATTGATCTGAACATCTTGGTGGGGTGTTCTTGGAAGCCAATTGTCTATGATACCCTGATGCATACAGGCCAATGATTAGAGATAAGCATTACCTTTCCACATTATCCCACGTCATTGTAGTTCTGTTAAAGTTGTAGCTCATTGTAGTTCTGTTAAAGCTACAACTTTGACAGAAAAAGTTAAAGTTAAAGTTGAGAAAGTTAAAGAAAAAGTTAAAGTTGAGCTACAACTTTAACAGAACTACAATGACGNCCCGAAGGAAGCTAAACAGCACAAATGTAAGTACCCGCGAGAGCTTAAAAAAACATATATATATATATATATATATCCCACTCCTGTATAGACATATAAAAAGCATTGCACTTTTATTTTTCTCTTTAAGCATTCCTATTCAGTTTTAATAATTTGAGAACAGAACTGTTTTCTTCTGGAATGTTTTCTGTATCCAACTTTATGCATGCTGACACTGTACTGATACTCTAGTTGGTTGCTGCAGAAATGCTGTTTGCAAGCTACAATAACATTTCTCCTTTGCCCTTTAAGATTTGCATTAGCTATTTTGCCATTGCACAAGCAATTATAAACTTTACAGTACGCTAAGTCAAATTGTCTTTTTGCAACTGTTTCATCATTATATTTTTAGAATTCCATTCTTCATCATATCATCTATACAACAGAATAAAAACTTTGCTTCCTGAAATAGCTGCTTATTTATGGATTTAGCTTGTCATTCCTTGCTTTCATGTGCTTCAATGTGCTTCAAACTTTGCAAATAGTATTGTATTTCATTTATCTATAATATGTCAATGACCAAAATATCACTGTGACCAGTTTTCTGTAATATTTCCTATATCAAAAACCATAGCTGAATCCTTCTGGTATTATTGGTGTTTAGAATCCTTTTGACACCATCCAGTTTAAACTTTCCCTGAGCCATTAATATATATTTTCTCATGATTCTATTAGCAGTAATTGGAATTGGAATTTCATATCTTCCATTATCCTAAGTAAATGAGAAAGTCCAAATAAAGCTGTGAAAATCTCTTGAAAGAATTATTTGTTCTAAGGATTTCCATGAATGAAATACCAATACTTATAGCACAGCTCCAACGGATTTAGCATTTCTCTGAGATTATTTGCATATTTGGTCAGGTTACTTTACATTTTACTGGAATATCCATATTTTCGCTTGAAATAAAACATAAAATAGAACGCTGGAATAAAATGAGATAGAGAGAAATTCTGACAGGTTTTCAAAATTATGTCATGGTAGCCCATAGCATAAAGAAATACTAATTGTCCTTGACTTATGACCACAGATGAATTGAAAATTTGCATTGCTAAGCACAACAGTTAAGTAATTTTTGCCCCATTATACGACCTGTCTTGTCACAGCTATTAAGTGAATCACTGCAATTGTTAAGTTAGTACTATGGTTGGTTAAAATTTAACCATGAATCTGGCTTCCCTATTGACTTTACTTGTTAGTGGGTTGCAAAAGGTAATCCCATGATCCTGGGACAGTGCAATTGTCATAAATACATGCCAGCTGTCAATTATCTGAATTTTGATCTTGCAACCACGGGAATACACAACAGTCATAAGTGTGAAAAACTATCATGTCACTTGTTTCAGTGTCACTGTAACTTTGAACAGTCACTAAACAAATGACTGTAAGTCAAGGACTACCTGAATACATGAAATCTCCGGAGCATTTGTTTTTTAGTCTAACTCTTTGAAGCAGTGAAGTGTTAGTCCTTCAACAGTTGTTCCATCTTCCTTATTGTATATTAGACAAAGTCAAGAATGGATTGATCAACATTTTTCATTTCTCAGAATCAACTTGCTGTCTCTACTCCCTTAACAATTCATTAATTCCTTCACCAATTTAATCTCTACATTCCTTTACATCAGAGGTCCTAACCTCAGATCCATGGTCCATTGGGAACTCAGCTGTGCAAGCATCAGGCTATCATGATAAAAAGCTACATTTGTGCAAGCAGCACACACAAAATCATTTCATCTTGTCCTCCCCCCACCCTGTTGCTGCCAGTCCACAAGCCAGAAAGGTGGGGGACTGCTGCTTAATACCATTAGAGTTGCATCAAGAGGACATGGCCACCTTGACATTTCAAAAATAATACTTCATCCACAGTATTGTTGAAAATGTAGTTCTATCCTTAATCTTTTTCATAGTTCTATTTTTCAGTATGCATGGAAATCTATTTGTGTTACATTCTCAGCTTAATATTTTCATTCTTACTAATACTTTATCAAAAGAAATATCTTGAAAATAGAAGATGCGTTATTAACAGCTCTCCTAAATATATTAGCTGATTACATATATAAAGTAAACTTCACCAGAATCATGTATTAATCTTTCAGGTTCAAAAATATAACATAGAATCTTCATATGTGCCAAAAACCAGCCATGGCTACTATGATTCTTGACAATGCATTATTTTGCTGCTAGTGTTTAAGCATCAATGAGGAATTTCAAAAATGTTTGGCAGAAAAGTACTTGAAGAAAACGCCTTTTAAAAAAAAAAATCACAAAAGAAAAGTATTACAATAATAAATTTGTGAAAGCATACCAGTCAAAGTGGAACAGGGGAAGAATTATGCCAATAATAATGCATATTTTTCATATTTGTTTTACAAGGCACTTAATAAAATAATACTATAGACTGGTAAAGATAAAATGACTGAATAATTATGGAGTATATTTCAGATACACATTTCTCATGGGAACAAGGTGAAGAATAAATATCTCAGCAGCTTCTCAATTATTTGATAAATTCAGTTCAATTTCTTATAATTCACTTGTCTCAGACTGCTTACTAAAAATATTCGAACATCTAAATGTACAAGAAGAGAAGCCTGTAGCTAAAAGACATGTATGCCATTTATTGTAATTTGGTCAAGGATAGAGCAAATCAGAGTCTTTGTTCTTTTACCCCTGGGAAAGTGGGCTTTAGTTCTGAAGAAAAATCATTATTAAAAGCTAAGTTTAAGATAAGGAACCCTTTTTTGCCCGTGTTATTTGTCAAACTGGCAGGTCTTTTCAATACACTATAGAAAGAAAAAGAATCATGTTACAAATAGGCTTTCTTATCTTCTTTAGTCTTCTCAGTAATGGCTAAACATTGAACAAACTTCTGAGCTAAAAAGTCATTTTGCTTAGTTTTTCAAAATGCCTAAAATAGATTTTTTAAATGAAATATATATTCATTCATTATGAAGTGTAACTATTTCAGAGGATAATATATACCATACTTAACAGTTTTACTTTGTCCTTGCTTGGAGTAAACAGTGGAGACACATAAATTATACCTAAAGATAAACATTTATAATTAAATATATCATAACAAAAGCATTTGAGATATAAAAGGGTTGGTAAGTTTGGCTCTAGCATCATTGATCCAAAGTGACTTCAGAGATACCCAACTATTCACAAATACACACAATCCTAAATGCTATTTGTACAGAAATTGCATTACACTGAAACACCATGAATGTACATTTTGATAGCTAAATTTCACTGAAAATAAGAACAAAAACAACAAAAACATTTGTTTCGTTGCCAACCAGCCAGCCTTATTCAAATAAGGGAAGCATTTATGGTTTCAAATGACATAATAAAAAAATAAAATACAAAAATTTGAGATAATATAAGAAAATCTAAGAAAAATTTTTTATTTTAATTACCTTTCTCAGTAAAACATGAAATTAGGTCTCTAACAAGCAACATATTTAAATTGCAGGCATAACATTGATATTTAAGAACAGTGTGTTAAGCACTCCTAAAAAAATGTTTAGTTTTGCTAACTGAATGAATGATGTTTTTTTGCTATTGAACCTGTTTACAGATATAGTTTCAGATTTTTCATGTAAAGAAGCTCTGATAGCTTGGCAGATGTATTTGATATTTGATGTGTGATTTGACTTGTTCAATATTGTTGTGAGATGAATCAATATAATGACATACAATAATGATGATGGTGAATCCCCTTGAAAGATGCCTCTCTCCTGATATTAGTTTCTCTCAAACCATCACAATTGACCTGGTCAATAACTGTGTTCATTGTGTCATTTCTCTTTGCACAAAAGCTTCATATGTTTCTACTGACTTGTTATTTGTAGGCACTTGATTCTAATTTTGATTCTTGCCATCTAATCATGGCAAGGAGTTGAATATCTTCTTGTAATCAAACCAAACTACATTAAAGTTGGTCTTCCTTTTCCTGATGTTTTCCAAAATGATGTCAGTTAGTTGATATTGTTTTACTTTGCTATTTGAGGAGTTTCATTTTTGCTCAGGTGGAAAGAGTTTGTTTTCAACAATAGCATATAATTATTTCTTTGTTTTCTATATTTGTATATTTGTAACTTGTAAACAACTTTTCTTCCAATAGTCATAGTCCTGCAGCTACTCGCTTGAACACCAGATGGGATAAGACACCAACACCTAGCACATTCTTTGTTGACACAGTTGACAATTGATCCAATAGTGATTTCTGTAAATTACATCTCATGTATTGTTTACAGGAAAGAGAGTTTTCTGGATTCGCTGATGAGCCTTAATTACTATGTTGAAATCATAGGAGTAGCTGTCTTCTTCATCAGAGTACACAAAATCCACTACCACTTCTGGATAGTCCTTCATTGAAAGATTATTATTAGTTTCCAATGCAATAAAATATTGCTAACTTTTGTTTGTATTGTGGGCATTTTTCATCAGATTGTCAAACATGATCTAGTATGAAGGTTAAGAATCACTGCTATGAAGAAATACATTTCAAAAATATGCCTAAACCATTTCCTTTAACCTGGAACATACCACAATTAAGCATTAATGCAGTATGTGAAACATCACCCATAATCCTAATATTGAGTCTTGCCCCTCAAGTCAACTCTCATATATCACTGAATATATTGTGGTTCAGTCCTTTTACATTTAGCATTTGTCTAATAAGCTAAGCATTTATAAATTCAACAAAGTATCCTCTACTTAAGTATTTTAGTTTAACTACAGCATTCTAATTACTGTAAAAGTAAAAGACCTGTAAAAGTCATAAATTCAAATATTGATACCGACTTAATTTTTCATGAATATTATAACAACAAACAGTCACTGCACAAGACTGCCACTAAATGTGAACGACCTGTAGTGTCAAAGAAAGAGCTTCACATTCAAAACTTTCTAGGTTCTAGTTTTCTGGGGAAATATTGGATGTGTGATCTTGGTGAATGATTCCTCCCACAAAAAGGTCAAAACTCTATTGGTCATAAAGAATATAAATTATTAATAAAATGTGTGTATGTGGAATGTTCTCTTAATTATTCCAGCTTTTTCATGAAGTAGATATTATAGACTCTGCTTTCTTTTGATATATGCTCATATAGAAATTGAAAATTTCCTTTTCCATTATGGTTAAGTTCAAGAGATATTCTAAAAAAGTATTTTTAATTTAAGCTTCAGGAATAGCACAGAAGATTAAACTCACATGTAATTAATCTTCACACAAATATTAAAATTAGACAGAAATTACATCTGTTTCATTTATATTATATCAGATTAATAATGCATGGGAAATGAGTTTGCTAAAATTATGGATAATATGTTAAATGTTTTAATTATTTAGGAAAAGAAATTATGTAGCTTTATAATTTAGAACCAAAGCAGACTGTAATTTTTATGTTTAAAAATAACAGTTTCTGCAGTCCTAGGCTTACATTCATATTTTCACTGCATACACACAGTTGATTATAATTTTTACATTACATGACAAGAAAATATAACCATTAAAGAAGATCTGTTGAAGGAAATCACAGACCCTACACATTTTAATTTAATACTACAAATAAAAATTATTGCCTTTAAGCTATTGCTATGTATTACTATATTAAATTATTAAAGAAGTCTGTAATAAAATTGTAGTCATTGATATACAGTAACTACCAATATAATTTATACCATCAAAAGAAAGAAGAAATAAATGTATGGGTTAAATGTTGCACATTTTGTGGAGGTTATGATTTGTGAGGGTTGAGTATAGAATGAAGAAAATATTTATTAAACCATACATATTTACATACATACATACATACATATTTCCTATTTGTTATAATTTCAGAAAAGTTATTATTTTTATCACATATTATAGCAATAGCAAAAGCACTTAGACTTATATACCGCTTTATAGTGCTTTACAGCACTCTCTAAGTGGTTTTACAGAGTCAGCATATTGCCCCCAACAATCTGGGTCCTCATTTAACCCACCTCAGTCATATCAAATCATAACACTCTATTAAACTAGGACATATGGAATATCAAAAACATCCCCTCAATGAATATTCACCATTTAGAGATCTAGCCATAAAGATATACATACATACATACATACATACATACATACATACATACATACATACATACATATGGATTATTCGGGTTTTCTCCCGTGTAAAATTGGAAGTATCCAGGCAACGATTCAATGAAGTCCATTCATCATCTTCAGGCTTGTTTCTTCAGCTCTGTGCTTCTCAGAGTAGTGTGAGCTTGCAGCTGCTTCTTTCCTTTTTTAAACTGCTAATGCCTGGCGTAGTGGAGCTTGATTGAGGTGGAGCTTTGTACTGTGTTCTATTGGGTGGGGTGTGTTCTATTGGAGTTCCTATCGCGAGGTTTAGACTGTGTTCTTGATTGGTAGGTGGGTTGGCTGTGTTTCTGTGATTGGCTGGGGTGTGTCTGTTTAGTGGGGGCTTGGTGTGCTAAGGTTAGTCTTAGTTGCTGGGGGATCTGAGTGAGCCTGTGATCCGTGTTGTTGGCTTCTGTTCGTGGTCGTGCCAACATCTTCATGGTGCAGGGTGCTTCAGTGTGCTTCATGTGTTATGCGGTCAGAGGGGTTTGAGCAGGTATGGTGCAGCTGCGGTACGGCCTTCTGCGTTCTTATGGTCGTGCTGCACCTTCTGTGTGGGTGTGGAGTGGCTTTTTTCTACGTGAGAAATTAGGTGGTAGCCATTCTGGTGTGGCACTCGTGGGTCTGTGATGTCTGGTGTTCATTTCTTCATGTTAGTATCATTATTAATGAGAGGGTCAGGTTTCCAAATCGGTTGGTAGGCGGCGAGGGTATCATCTCGTTTATTCATCTGCTTGGGCATTTTTCTATTCTCTATGGCTTCTGCTGATTATTTCTGTTGTTGAAGTGTTCGGTTTTGGCGAGATTCGTGCGATATTTTTAAAGTCAATTTCAGTGTCCATGTGGCTTTGAGGTTGGTCTCAAAGCTCAACGACAGAGAACAAGAGAATGCAAAAGCCCTCCGTCCCCATATAAAAGGCACTAACAAGACAAATCAGCAAGATCCTCAAAAACACAACGATTAAAAAAGCATTCTGCACAAACAGAAAAGTATCTACCATCCTAAGAAACCCTAAAGACAAAATCGATTGAAAACCAAGGAGTGTATGAAAATCCTTGCACGTGCCTCCCCACCACAACTTAGGACAAACTAACCAGAAGAATTAGTGCACATATGAAGAACACACAGAAACTCTATCAAAAAAGAAGAACTGACCTCTTCCCTGGTCCAACCACCTCAAAGCCACAGGACATGGAAAATTGACTTTAAAAAATTGTAGTTACGCTTCTTAAAGTTGTAGGCAATGTTTCGCGCAGAAAAAATTGAGGCAGATGAGATTCTGCCAAACGTTGCTACAACTTTAAAAGCACAACTATAATGACGTGGGAAAATACCCGAACAAAGCTGAATACCATACATATATACATATACATGTACATATACAAACATACATACATACATACATACATATTTGCACATCAACTGGAGAATATTTTTAAAAGCTGTCAACATTACAATGTTGGGAAATGCAAAACTAACAAGGCAAAAGTGCATAACTTGCATGTCCCCGTCTTACGCCATTTTAGCTTATTCTTTCATTGTGTTAAAGTATTTTACAAAGATTAATTGTATTTAAATATGTAAATACATTCTGACTTTTTATGCCTAAAAATATTATTATATTAAGAATTATATATTTAAAATGGAGGACCAAAAAGGCTGTTCACTCTATAAATCTATCCCTCTGACAAAGGGACTGAAATTGCCTTTTCAGTAATGTGGATTTGCTTTGGTTGTAGCCTATCTGGTGCCATATTTTTTTTCTTTATCTTATGATTGTATTGTTGTCCTCTGTCTCCTTTTATCTGTGAACTGCTCAGTGTCTCTGGGAGTTCAGCAATGTAAAATAATGAATATATGAAAGAATGAATGAATGATTGCTAAATCTAGACCCTTGAATATTGTAGAAAGAAAAGAAATTTGCGATCAATTTTCTATCTACTGGTCAAACATGATAAAAATGTGGCTTGTCTTAGAATAAAAATAGAGTTATAAATATTCATATTTATGAAATGAAGAACTTTTATAGAGCAGGTTATTGTATACATACTGAATCATAATTTTGTTATAAGTTATATTCTATATTCTATACCATATTCTATATAGTATATATTGAATTTGGAGTTTCAACCTTTCAAACATTTACTCTTATACCTACCGATGTCATAGGCCAAGAAATCAGCAGAAAAACACTTTGCACCATTACTTAATGATGTATCATTATGAGTGTTTCCACCAAAAATTAACATCGCTCCATTCATCAAAACAGCCGAGTGGAGATATCTTGCAAAACCACTCTCTTTTAAAATTGTCCTGTTGTGAAAAAAGGAGTACATAAGGTATCAAAAGGAGTCAAGGTGATCTGTATGGAATAACTGTAAAGTAAACAATATTTATTTAGACACAGTGCTAGCAATCACATCTGTTTAAATGCACAGAAAAACAAATTTCAAGAACTATATTATGGATAGTCTGGAAACAGAACAGGAAATAATAAGCTGTACTTATTCTTTTCTAAATTTCTTGTTATCTTGGAGACTTTTGAAGTTAAAATATAATAAATTTATATTAAAATATAAAATAAAATATAATAGCTGACCTTTTTTTGCAGATCCAATATTTTCTCTATAATTTTACGGACTCTTTCAAGCAATTTTTACACATCTGAATGCATAAACATAAATTTGGATGGTGATATTTGATAACTTTTCTAATATCAACCCTCAGCAAACATATAGAGGAGCTTAAGGCCCGAAAACCACAATTGCCAGTTGATCTTCTCTGCCTATGCTGTTTTCAAATGCAGTTGTAAAATAATGCCTATTCTAAAATCTGTTAATGAATATTGTTCCTAATCCCGTGACCTCCAGTTATAACAGTACAAAAAAGACTTTTATAGCTTACTTTCTGATGGTGGTATCATACAAATCCAGCTGAATTATGATTTTAAAATTATAGTAAATCACAGAGAATCCATGTTATATTTTAATTTGGTTTATACATTATACATGAAGTCTAATATTTTAGTAAAAAGTTCTTGATCAAATTTTATCAATTTATTTCTTTGTTTTATTTGTCAATTGCTTACAAGATAATAGGTATAAGTAAAAACATAGTTATGAATACATATATACATATAAGAAAAATAAAAAAATAAAAGAAACAATAGGACAGGAACGGTAGGCACATTGGTGCGCTTATGCATGCCCCCTACAGACCTCTTAGGAAAGGGGTGACGTCAATAGTAGACAGTCTAAGGTTAAAGTTTTTGGGGTTTGGGAAAGAACCACAGAGTTAGGTAGAATATTCCAGACATGGACCACTCTGTTGCTGAAGTCGTATTTCCTGCAATCAAGTTTGGTGCAATTAACCTTGAATTTGTATCTATTGTTTGCTCNATGAGTAGAGGAGTGGAGAACTCTTCTTGTGAAATATTTCTGGACTTTCTCAACTGTGTTTATATCAGATACATAATATGGGTTCCAGACTGATGAGCTGTACTCAAGTATTGGTCTAGCAAATGTTTTGTATGATCTAGCTATTAGTATAATATTACCAGAGAAAAAGCTACGTTAGATCAGGTTAACAACTCTTAATGTTAAATTAATCTTAACTCTTAATGTTAAATTGATCAAAGATGATTCCCTGTTCACTGTTTTCTATACTCCTCTGTATCTACCCCATGTGAACTGATATTTCTCACAATTCTGTCCAAGAGATCAGGGGAGTTAAGTTCCATGCTGTAGAATTATTTTGTTACTATTAATACATATATCTGAAATATCTGGTCCTCAGGACAGTGTGATAACATTGAGAATATGAGAACTGATGTTGAACAAAATTCAAAATATTTAGCAATATCAACTATTATGTCAGAAAAGAAAACAAGTTGAATCCTAGTTGTAGAATATCAATAGCACTTAAGACTTATATACCACTTCTTAATGCTCTACAGCCCTCTCTAACAGATTTAAAGAGTCAGCATATTGCTTCCCAACAATCTGGGTCCTTATTTTACTGACCCTGGAAGGATGAAAGGCTGAGTCAGTGCTACTGTTTTGTTTTGCTTTATTGAGAAAAGGTAAATTTAACATCAAATTTAGTATCAAACTTAAGCACTCATATAATATTCAGTCAGTTAACAAAATGTATGAGTATATACATATACTATAAATACACACACACAAACACGCACACATATACATACATATATAAAAAAGAACATAATTTTACCATGTTCTGGTATTAACTTCATATTTGTAAAGATCATCAACTAATCCATATTTATTACTGGGCAATGCTTTGTAGCCTCCATGAACATATACAGACTTTGTTGTATCATCATAGACACTGGTATGGCCATATCCACCTTGTACTATTGCGCCTTTTGTTTCTGGTACAAGCCAAGAATTTGATCCTAAGTTATAACAGAACAATAATTAATGAAACTGTGATATAAATTTATTCCTAACTTAATAATTCCTATATTATAATCAACATTTATAGGAAGGTAGAAATCCATTTAATATGTTATTGTTGATATTTTATTCCCAAAGTAAAGCCTAGCTTGTTGAAAATTGATATACAAAATTATATACAATATAAAGTTATCAACAGAATATGAACATTGTCTTAAAAATATATCCTTAATGTGATGTTCTAAAAATTCAATCAATTCAAAATGCATACTCATATTAAAATTATATCTCATAATTAATATGATTGATGATATATCACTGATATCTATTACCAAATTAATAACCAATACATATTTTACTGTTGGAATGTTTCAATAAATTTCATGGAGTAAAGCTAATATAATCTTGACAAACTGTTTAGGCGCTTTGACCAAGCCAGGTTTTGTCTACTGGGTGAGCCAGTAGACAAAATCCAAACCAAGCATTACAATGTAAGGCATCCTGAGTGGGATGGGATGGGATGGAGACAGAGATAACTTTTTTCATTTTTTTTACTGTGAGCACACTGGCACACCTGAAATATTAAATTGTGTTGCTTCCTCTCAAAAGGAAGTTATATATCTACCCATACACAAACATAAAACAGATATACACATTACACACACGTGTGTGTGTGTATCTACATATGTATGTATGTATGTATGTATGTATGTATGTATGTATGTATGTATGTATGTTATTTAGCTTTGTTCGGGTATTTTCCCACGTCATCATAGTTGAGCTTTTAAAGTTGGAGCAACGTTTCGGCAGAATCTCATCTGCCATCATCAGGCTTCTCTATTGTATTTGTCTGTGAGTCAGACTTTCACAGCTGTTTCAGTTTTAAATTTGGGGCTAGGCTACTGCTGTGCCAGAATGGTTTTTTCTTTCTCCTGATTGGGAGTCTTGGTCTGTGTTTATTGGTCTTGAAGTTTGCTGTGTTCTGCTTCATTGGTGTCTCGAATATCTTCTGTCTGTTTTGTAGCTTTTTTTGTCTTGATTTGCTGGCAACATTGTGTTTCCTGTATTGGAGGCTTTTAGTGTGGCTTGGCTGTGAGTAAACAGATGGCTATCATTTATTAGGAAGCTAGGTTTCATCTGGGTGCCTGGTTGGGGTGTGTTTGAGCTGGCGGCATCAGGGGGGATCTGTTTCTGCGCAGGTGTTTGCCTGGATTGTGGTGTGGAGAATTTTTTGTTTCAGAGTGCAGGCTTCCAAATAATTGACAGTCTGGTGGAGTAATCTCTCCTATTCATGCTTTCAGGTCTTTTTTCAATCTCTATGGCTTCTGTGATAATTCTGCAGCTGGGGTTTTCGATAGTGGCTAGGATTTTTGTGCCATTGAAGTCGATGCTATGACCTGTGGCTTTCATGTGTTGGACTAGTGAAATCCAGCCTAACTAAATTAAACACAGATGAAGTTGACAGAATAAGACACCAAGCCACTGACATCCTATGCACAAGCAAACCACCCAAAAGCAACTTGCACAAAAAGGAACTAAAAGCCCTGCAAGCCTTAAGAAATGACAGCAGCATAATCATACTTCCAGCAGATAAAGGTAATGCCACAGTGGTAATGGATAGAAAAGACTACATAAACAAAATTGACAGACATACTCCAAGACTCCACATACAAACCCATAAACACGGACCCAACCACATATCTTGAAAAAAAAACCAAGAAAAAAAATAATAACCAACTACATGAACAAAGAGATCCAACAGACGATCATTCCAAGAGAAAAATCTTCCAGATGCCCCAAACTATACGGCCTCCCAAAAATACACAAAGAAGGAGTAGCTCTCAGACCTGATCAGCTCCAGAGGCAGCACCAGTTACAAATTAGCACATACTGCAAGCAGCTAGCAAGCTCCATGCTGAAAGCAGCAGCTCCATGAGATGATCAGAAGATCTACACGTGAACAAAAAAGAATCTGTTGTAGTTTCGACGTGGTTTCCATATTCATTCACCAGTCCCGATAAAAAGAACTCATTGAAATCATCAAAATAAATACAACACCCAAACACATCACTGGAAGCTAGCAGAGAATACTGCTTAAACATCACACTATTTCATTACACAAGGACAAAAGATCCAAGCAAATGAAGGACTTCCTTTGGCCATCACCACTGCTACCATCATTGCAAACCTGGTTCATGAAGTAATTCAACATCGAGCCCTAGACAATGCATCACAAATCCCAAACAATGTTACAACGATACCGATGCACATTTGTTTTCTGGACATGGAAAAAGAAACTTAAACAATTCCTAACACACCTTATACAGCACAACCCCAAGTCAAATAACCATTGGAATGGAAAACAACAAAAAACTACCATTCCTAATTACTTAATCTACAAAAAACAGTGGCAACACTGAGGAACACTCATTCCAGAATTTAAACATACACCAACCGATACTCTCAAACCTAATCCCCTCACCACCCAGCACAGAGTTAAACTCTGTGCCAAAACACTTAATTTGCAGAACCAAAGACCGAGTACGAATACCGACATACACTAAAGATCTGAACTGATGTACCCTGACTAAACGTACGACAGCCATCAGCTTCCACAAAACAAAATACACTGACTTGATCCACAAAAAACACACTGAGACATAATGGAACCTGAGAAGATGAACAGACCTATGGAACAGTTGTCCTGCCAAACATAAGAGATACTTACCAGACAAAATCGGGTTTTCTCCCGCATAAAATTGTAAGTATCTAGTGCAATTTTTCAATGCAAGTCTCATCTCATAAATGTTCAGAAGGGAAAGAAGGGAAGATAAAAGGAAAAGCGCTGCAAGCTCAATTTACTTGAGTAAGCCAGAGCCGAAGAAGAACAAGCCTGAAGATGATGAATGAACGATTCATCGAACGTTGCCTAATACTCCAATTATACATGGAGAAAATCCGAATAACCAAAAGATCCATTATATATATATATACTGTGTGTGTTGTGTGTGTGTGTGTGCTGATCAGCTTTTAAGGCTACACTACACTACAATGACGTGGAGATTAATCACCCGAAGGAACTGAACAGCACACATGTAAGTACGCGCATATATAGTGTGTTGTGTGTGTGTGTGTGGTGTGTGTTGTGTACTGGAACTTAATATAATTTAAAACCACTCTTAACATCGCTTTTGTCATTCTTCACTTTCTCAATATATCATTGATAATACTCTTAAGCCGGTAATTTCCAATACATCTTTTGAATTTCAAATCTCCCCCTTTTAAGTTCTCTAATTAAAAAATACCAAATACAATTCCATGGCATACCCCTTTGATATCATCTAACCCTTATTTCTAATCTATCGGCCTTATCATTTCTCTTGGCTTTTAGCTACGTTTTCACCTTCAAAGTTTCCCCAATCTTTCCCTTTTTATTTATCCATCTGCCAGTCACCCATCTTCTCCCCCAACCCTTTAGTTCTATTCTTTTGAGAGTTTCATCTTGAGCAATTTCTTCTTCTTTATATTAATCCTGGAAGCGTTTTCTCTTTTAACTTATTAACTCTGTCTTCCAATGTCATAGTATTTTCCTTTAGTCTTTTGGCGAGTATCTCTTGTTCTCCATTTCATCTGAGTCACTTCCTCTTCCTTTAACTCCTCCTCTCTGAAGAATCTTCATTTTTTCTCTATGGACTGCATCAGCCATTACTTTTTTTTGCCGAGGATTCCAATAGTGCCTTCTTTCTTTCAGCATTCCTCGTTACGTTTCGCAATTCGAAACTTAAAGTCTTTGTTTACTTATTTCTCTCACTCTTGCTTAATCAGTTGGTTATTAAAATTCAAAGCCTTTGTTGCGATCCTTGGCCAAAGGTCTCCATTTTGTCTCTGTGATCTTCTTAATCCTTCTGTCTCTTTATCACAGTCAAATACCAAACAGTCCCAAGATATACATTGTATCGTATTACTTACTGATTTCTTCCCCCTTTTGTAGTTTACTGCATTCTTGTTCTTTTATTATTCTTTTTTCTTATAGACCAGTGATTTCCAATCAAATCATAAGCGGAAAACACTTTAACCTATTTGGGTGCGCGCTCTATATCACTTTCACTTTTAAAAGTTTCTTTCTTTGGACAGCGAGGTAAGCTGGTGTCGTTGGTGATACAACAGGCGATCTTGAGTGCTCCACAGAGTCACCATCGATATTTTGCTGCTGCGATGGTTACAAGACTAAATCAGGTCTCCCATAGAATGGGTGATTGAAAAGACTCATCCTATCGATCGAGGGACAATCGCAAGGTTCCGGTCCAATCCAGGAGAAGCCTTATACCGCAAGCGGAGAGGAGCCATTCAAACTGTGAAGCTGGGACAGCTCCAGAACGAAGAAAGTGGAGGGAAAGTACAATGTCCTGTTCAGTCTGCTGAGACAATTTGATATACTACTATTCTCTTTTAAAGAAACACGCCTTAACAGCATTTTAAACTCATTAAAAGTGAAAATAGAAGTGATTAAGTGCCCAGGATTGAAAGCCGTATTAAACGTGAGTGATTTTTTCCCTCCTCTTTTATGTTGGAACTTTTAATGTAATTAGACTTCCATTTTATAAACTGGACTGTTTCCTTTTATTTTCAAGGTCTCTTTTGTTTAAGATTATTCTTTTCTACTAAATTCCTCACTTGTTTTATACTAATTTATTGCCTTTTTATTTTTTCTACTCTTACTTTTGTTCTCTTTTTTTTTGGTGTGGATTGGAGGCGGGAAGAAAGCATTGGGAAATAAACAACACTGCCACCAGAGGCTGGCGATGCGTTGTTTCTCTTTTCGTCGTCTTTAACACTTCATGCTCATCATCAAGACTCTGAGCGTGTATTGAAGATCAGTGGATGAGCTCAGACATGTGTATACAAAGGTCTTTTCTGTGAACTATAATTGGGAGTCTGAAGACTTTTAAGTGAAAGAAAGAGATGTAAGTGATCCTTGTAAGAAAGAGAACTATAAATCTGGTTTGAAATTATACAGAGCTTACGACATTCTACAGGGGCAGAGTTGCTTTTACCTGGCCTGTTTTTTCCCCTTTTGTACCCCCCCCCCCCCGTTCCAGATATTTCTTAAGTTCGGGACTGTGCCTACTGGCAGAAATATGAATTTTATTTCTCTCTTTTTTCTTATAGCCTCTTTTCCTTTTTCTTTATCTCAAAAAGATTTTTCTTTTAAAGACTATTTTTTTAATGCTTCCCTTCTGGTTCCTTTTTCTTTTTGAGTGCTCTATGGTTTAAAAAAAGTGGACACTGATTGGATTAAGGTATTCAAGAGCCTGGAAGAATTTATTCTCCTTTTCTTTTTTTTTCTTTATTCGCTGCCTGGTTTTTTCCTTTTGGGCGGGGGGAAGCGATGAGGCAGAAAGACAAACAAATACTTGCTTCTTATACCAATTTTCCAACATACTGGAGGAACAGACAATCAATACACGATGACGTTGCACAGGAAAAAAGATAAGGAAGTTACACTTAACAGACATAGATCTATCAAGGAAATTCAAATCAGAGTACAAGAAAGAACAGAGAACCTTGAACAAAGAGAAATTGAACAATATTGAACAAAAAACGAAAACGACAGGATAAAAAAGTTGAGAAAACCACAGGATGATGATGAAATAATGAGGAGCCAGTCCAGAAAAATGAAAAACAAGAAGCACAAAGAGATAAGAAATTGAAGATACCTGATACTTGATTGCGAATGTGGATGAAGAAGATAAGAGTCATTGGATGCGGAAAATGACAGCGTCAGATTCATCTTACATTCCCAGAATGTAGACAGAAGAAAAGGGTGAAAACCTATACATAAATACTGACAAAATTCCTTGCAGAAGTTATTAGGTAGAATTACAAAGAGAAGCATTGAGGAGTGGGAATAGGATGAGCGTGTTCGCTATCATTTAACATAAATATTGCAATACTGAGGAAATAAAGCTTACCACCAGTCCATGTAAGATTCATCAAGAAAAACTATTAACACAAATACATCCAAATGGCAAACGAGAAAAACACACTAAAATATAAAGAATA
This sequence comes from Laticauda laticaudata, assembly GCA_004320025.1. Lineage (NCBI taxonomy): Eukaryota > Metazoa > Chordata > Lepidosauria > Squamata > Elapidae > Laticauda > Laticauda laticaudata. The sequence goes on from BHFT01022692.1 coordinate 113,953, forward strand.
AAGAAATATCGATGCTTCCTAAAACAGGTCTATCAAGAAGAAGTGAGAGAAATAAGAAATAATATCAAATTTTTGATTAAAATTTTACTCAAGAAAACGCGTATAAAACTTCCACCGATGCTGATACAGAACACCTCATGTATTAATATGCAGGACGCCAAGACAACCAGAATTCATTTAATATGAAAAGGCAGAGCTTACTTCTTACACAAGATATTTCAGAGGAAAGAGCACGAGACATAAGAAAGAGTCAGACGTCACTAACTTGGATTATCAAAGACATGTTCTGGCAAATGCAAACCATGAAAGAAGTTGGCAAGTAGGCAGTAAACCCTAGGAGCAATGAAAACCAAGATCTACTAGAGCCATTATCCCTCCTCTAAAGTCATAAAATGGAAAGAGAACTAATGTAACAATATAAATGGACTTAATTAGCTAATAAACAAACAGGAAAATATTTCACCAAATTGAGAAATATACAAACCCTTGACACTAAACTAATGCCTAACCAGAACATAATTAAAAAAGCAAGCATAACAAATTATCTGGCAGGACAAAAATTAGGGCAAGAAATTCTCGATATGGCGCATTACACGAATGTAAGAAAGCTCGGCACTATAGGTTGGTTGCTTCAGTAGCCTTGCTCTGTATCAGCGTTCGAGTCTCTTCAACCCAATATCACGTCGATCCCGCGATCGCTCGTGGCTCTAAATAAAAGACGTACGCACGCCTCCAACACTATTTGGCTGTAAGTGCGCTACAAAATCAGCAGATAGTTTTGCGCTCTTTCTGGCGTCTCTCCGATGAAGAAACTCATGACGCTTTATCAAGTTTGACACGCACGCGTACCTATATATGGCTTAACTGTTCTTTGATTCTCTCTCTGTGTGGTGT
>BHFT01022693.1:0-17013 GCA_004320025.1 Laticauda laticaudata
AGGAGAGATGAATAAATAAAAATAACAATTGAGAGAGGAATCCCCAGGAGATGAGAAACCATAAAAATTCCACAGTGGAGATGTATGCCTTGGGAAACTGTGAAAAAGGGTGGGGTGGGGGAAACTAAACATACTGGCTTTGTTTCACTAAATACACATGGAAACGAGGAGACCACCGGCTGAAACAGACGCAAATAGCGGTACAATAAATCGCCTCGTGAGAGAAGCCCTGGAGACCTCAAAGGTGAGGGATGCAGCAAATGACAATGCAGAAGAGTGGAGGGAACCAGAAATGAGAGAACCCAAGCTGCCACACCGGATCCAGAGGAGAATTGAGTGGGCAAGAGGGACAAGCCGAAGAACCAGCAGCCATATTAGGTACCCCACCCTAAATGTCCCCAGATCATGAGGATTAACCCCTGGCCACCCCAGAGACATAAACTGCAAGAGGAGATCTGCCCTGGGGATAAAATTCAGAATGGAGACCACAGAAATGGGATTTTTCCTGGCGGCAAAGTGCTCACCTACATGCATAAGAACATGGGTGGGGTTTCCAATCCAGGGTTCCCAGCACAAGTCATCAAACCCTGACCGCCTTGAAGGGGCAGCAGCCAGATGATGGTGACACTCCACAATGTCAATGCCACCAGAATTAAGGAACCTCGATCGTTCATGACAGCCTTACACCACTGGCTTCAAGGACCCCTCACCGATTAGAAAAGCCCAAGACCACATGAGAGTTTGTAAAAACAAGCCATCTCCCATAGCAAGAATACACCAGAGGAATTTCGTGACCTGGCTTGGCTGTAGACTGGCTAGAGGATATCTTAGTCCTGTTGGTTCAAAATGGACTAAAAATGATGAACCTATATGCTCCTGCCCTGGCCCGTTGGGGCCCTAAAATCTCTTGCACGAATGGTACATGATGGCAGACAGGCGGAGATAGACATGACCCAAAACAGTACTATGCATTCAAGCAAGTTTGGAAAAGAATCCCCACTACTCAGGGGAAATGGGAAGTTTTCAAAACCCCAATTGGATCATGACTCCAAGACGTCTTGGTTGCTTTAAGTGTGGAAAGGAGGGACAACCATGCAGCAGAATGGCCGTCAAAGACCCTGCGCAGAAAGCTAGACCACCCATCAAGGGGGGAAGACCTGGAAACACCAGCCCTCGAGGAAAGGAGACTGGCCTGAGAGCCGAGTAGATGTGGGATTCCAATTCCCCCCCAACCCTGAAGGAAAGAATCCCAAAGCTCTGAGGGGAACCTGGAGCCAATCCAAAAGCGATCCCAGAAGATGACCCGCGTGCCAAAGCAATCCAATTGGAACCCAATCACCTACCCGTGAGACTGTTTATCCCAAGCCGAGGGAAAGGGGAGAGTTGCAGCTTTGCTGGATTCGGGATTCACCCGATGCCTAATAAACCCTCCCTTGCAGAGAAATTGAGCATCCAACCTGAAAAGAAATGAAAAATCCCCATCGCTTTCTGCCAATAAGATGGAACAATAGTGGTGGTGGGGAGCCAGTCAGGTTTACCGCAGAACCATTGAAAATAGACTTGGGACCATAGGGAGATCTCAACATTTCCATTGTAACCCCAGGAATGGAAGAGACCACTGGTGCTAGGTCTCCACATGGCTGTGGAATGGAAATCCAAAAATAAATTGAGAGAGGAGCCTGTACATATTCCAGAGAGACGGTAAATATTGGCTAAAAAGCTCAGAGAAAGGATAAAGAAAGGGACAGAAGAAGCAGAGAATCAGCCATGACTGGACACGTCGACTGAACCCATTAACATCCCCATGAGTAACAGGATCTGGCCCAAGCATTTTAAGTGAGGAAAGCTTGTGATGAACTCCCACCCATCGAGCCGGCAGACTGGCTATTGAAAATTCTACCAGGGGCTAAACTCTCAAAGCCACAAATAACGCATGATCCTCCAGAGAACTGAAGAACTCAGAACATTTATTGATAAATAATTTAAAAAGGGTTTCATTGAATCCGCCTGACCAAAAATAACTGCCCCAGTGTTATTCTGTGAAAAGAAAGATGGCCCAGCACGTTTGTGCGTTCACTATGACATTACAAAAAATTGAAACGCAATTTGGCATGGAGAATATTGTATATGCTCCCCCTTCATGAAAGGACATGGTTAACCCACCTCTTCGAAAGGAAATTTTTTTTTCAAAGTTAGACCTACGAGAGGCATATTACTCATAAAATAAAAGAAGGGGATGAGTGGAAGACAGCTTTTAACACAACCATTTGGGATGCTTCCAATTTTAAAGTGCGCTCCCTTTTGGACGCAAGGAGCGCGTGCCATGTTTATTGCAATTGATCAAATGAAAACCCTTCATGAATTTTTATAATAAAGGGGTTCCAGTGTATCTTGGATAGATATTTTAATCTACACAGAAAACAATGGAAGAACCAATCAAGCTACTCCATGCAGTTCTCAACAAAACTCTTAGATGCTAAAACTATATTAAAACTCTTCTAAATGTGAATTCCACCAGAAATAACTGACTATTTGGGAATATAAAATATCCCACCGAGGGAATAGAGATGGACCCACAGAAAGTAAAAGCTGTACTCGGACTGGACCTCACCACTTTACACCTGAAAAAATTTCAAAGCTTCCTGGGGTTTGGCAAAAACACTTTTATCTCCAAATTCATATCCAGCTTTTCGCCAAACATTGCCCTCCCTATCACAAACTTGCTAAAAATGAAAAAGGGGGGAAGAAAAACCCAAACCAAGGCAATCCTTTAATGGACTATGGAATGCTCAAGCGGCATTCAAGAAACCTTCAAAACGTCTATTCTCAGCGAACCGGTCCTTTAAGGCACCCAGATCGCTGAACAGTCCTTTTGTCATCCAAGCAGACATACCTTAGTGATGTTGCCCATTTGGAGCAGTCCTCCCTCCCAAAAAAAAATTAATGGAAGTGGGGAAAAAAAAAAAAAAAAAAAAACCAAAATTAAAAACAACCATGTGCTTATACATCCAAGAAACTGATGAAACCAACAAAGATGGGCCATAATGGGAAGAAAGAGGCAATATGCCTGTGCGGTGGGCAATGCTCACATGGAGAAATTTCCTAGAAGGAAACCAATCCCCCCCGTGAAAAAATCCACAGAAAACTCTCCAAAACAATCAAAGGTGGGCTCAATACTTTAAAAATGTTTTTAATTCACCTCCAATATTTTCCTGGAAAAAAGAACTTCTTAGCAGATGCACTGTCCGAAAACCCCATACAACAGCAAAAAAGATTGAGTTAATAAAATCAATGATCCAACCGACCCACAACCAGCCAGTCCAAATAATCACCCATCAGCGGGCTACAAGAGAAAAAAAAAAACCTTCCCTGACTGAGGACACAACGACATCAATATTTAAAGGAGGCACTACTTAGGACGACTGGCTCTAGGGCTAACAAAAAAAACACTTGTTACATCAAAGATGGGACTGGCTTGGGTAGAAAACAACTTAATGTCCCTGCAAGCCAGAGATGGACATCATGAAATGTGCATGACTCCAAAATAGCCGGGGAAAAAAAAAAAAAACAAAACTTGGGTTTTGGTAAAAACGCTGCACCTCATCAAAAGACAATTTGGTGGCTGTTCTCTCAAAAAGGACATTGAAAGCTATGTTTGCGAGCTGCCCCACGTGTGCTGCTGCATAGAGAAGACAAGGAAAAATATCCTGGACTTTTAGCAGTAGCAGACCCTTCGCTGCAACCCTGGAAAGAAGATCTCAATGACTTCATAGTGGAGTTTCCTGAAAGTGCTGGAAATACAGTCATTTGGGTTGTAAATATCTTATTTCCAACAGGTTCACTTTATTCCATGCTAAAAAATCCCACCTGCTAGGGCATTCCCGCAAAAGATGTTTCTGATAGCACACGATCCGCACTTCATTGGAGCTCCCGCAAACAGATTATCTCTCAGATAGGGATGTTCAGTTCACATCCCAAATTTTTGGTGGGCATTTTTAAAAACCTATTAGGCTCCACTCAGAGGTTGTCATCAGTACCCCCAAACTGACCCGGATTGAAATGGAGAGAGTGAACAGCATATTAGAACAATATTTAAGATGCTTTTATTAATTAACCAACGGGACAATTGGACTAATCTTCCTTTTGCAGAGGTAGCATACAATAACTCAGTTCCACAGTAGCACAAGGCATTTCACTCCCATCCAGGTAGCCCACAGGCCAAGAATTCAACCCCATGCCAGAACCACCTACAAGAACCTGAAAATCCCTCCCTAAGGAGTGAATGGATAATTTGCAACGCATGTGGCAGTGAAACATTGTTCCTTTACAGGAAGCTAGAAGAGTCAATCAAAGCTCAAGCAGAACAAAAAAACGTGGTGACCCCCTAAAACCTTCAAGAATTGGGGACCATGTACATATTTGTCCGCAAGAAAATTTCTTTTAAAATCATTACAACCCTCTAAGAAATTAGGACCAAAATTCATTGACCCCATTTTTCAATCTCCAGAAATTATTAAACTTGTGACGGTAGAGCTTGAACTTCCAAAAACACTTAGGCAGAATTCATCCAGTATATTCACTGTAAGCTTGTTCAGCCGGAGATCATCAAAACTTCAGACTCCCCCTTCACACCTCCAACCCCATCATGGTTCAGGGGAACAACATTTTGAAATTAAAGATATCCTTGATTCACGGAATAAGCACTCACTGTGGATCCACAACAAATATTTAAGTAGCTTGGAAGCACTTTCCTTTCTAGAAAATGAGTGGGTAGCCAAAACGACAACGTAAAAAGCACCACATTATTATGAAAATTCACCAAATACCCTGATAAACCATTCCTGAATTGCTAAATGTAATGCATTTTTGTTTTTTCCAGGTAGAGCTATCTGTTTTTTAAGGAGGGCAGGAGTTCAGGATCCGTGTATCTGTCATTTCTTCAGTGGAGAGAGAAAAGGGGGGGGGACTGATAAAGAAATCCTTTCTTGATGTAACCTGAATATATTTAATTTTATATCGAATTTGTATAACCCACACATGATATGATGGAGGGAGAAAAGCCAGATAGCCAGAACCTATCCTCTAGAGGCACAGCCAGGAGATGAAAGACCATAAAAATTCTACAAGTGGATGTTATGCTTGGGAAACTGTGAAAAAGATCCGTTCTTCAAAAGGGGGGGGAATAACCATTACTGGCTTTTGTTTCACTAAAAACACATTGAGAGAAGGGGAAGGGTTCTAAACTCCCTTATCTAATCCCGGTAATGCCGAAAGACATAGACGCTGCTTTGAACTCCTACATGAATGTGTTCTCAATCTCAATAAAGGATTCCTTTTGATACGTTTAAGGTTTTCAGAAGTTCATTCTTGTTTAATTGAATCAGAAAAAGTTACTGTAGCCTGACAGTGGGATCGTTTATTGCCAAGCCTATAATTCATAATGGCAGTTACCAATGTACTGTAAGTAATATCTAAATCTTGTCACTAGTGAATAAAACTAAAGTATATAGCTCAAGCTGGTTTTATTACTGATGTTTCTAACATAATTTACAAATTTGCCTCATAAAGTGTTCCTCTCAATTCAGCAAGCTGTTCTTGCACATGCTGTTCTAAGTACATCTGCATTGCATGTTTTGATTATTTAGCAAGGAAGTTAATTAAACTTAATGAAGTTGAATGACATATGAAAATTTTCAGTTGTATGATATTAAATACTTTCAGTGGGATGCATGACATCTCAAAAGCTGTTCTTCAGCTTCATCATTGAGTTAAATAGGTTTTATTTCCTAAATAGTTTGCATAAAGTTGCAACCTAAGCAATTAGAAAAGGATCCTTACAATTTAAAAACGGATACTTCCATTTTTAAAAATTATTTTAGGGATGGGAGCTACAGTGTTAAAGCTAGCAAAGCTATAGCTCCTTTTTACGTCATGGTTGCACTTAAATGGAAAGCATGTTTTGTTTTCACATATGCCTTGTGATTTTAAAATTAATAAAACTGTTTCTTCCACCCTGTGGCATTGCAATTAAAAATATACATGCTGTGTCGAAATGCACACCAAATTGTTTGGGTAAAGGTGCCCATAACTGCCATACATCAGAATAAAAGGGATTAGAAGATGAGGCAGAGTTCTCAGTGGGAGTAAATAAATACATGCTATTTTCCCTGAAAAATCTCCAATATAGAAAAGGTGATATTTAGTTATGGGAGGGGTATCAAACTCACGGGCTGTGGGCAGGATGCATCACGTGCTTAAACAATGTTGTTTTCTGACCATTTCAGTGTTTTCCCATTCTTTACTACTTTTGATTGTAGGCTTTTGTAGGACAAGTACCCTATAGGCATTGACTCAAACACTTTTGACAAGCAGTAGCTAGCCAAGCTTCCCAACTTTTAAGAGGTGCTGTTTTTCCGTCTTGCCATTTTCAGTGGAGGGGTTTCAGTAATGCAGTTCTGCTTTTCCATATGCATTTTTTGTGACTTTAAGTCAATTTTTGACTCCTGAACAAGTCCCTGCAAGTTTTCTTGGCAAGATTCCAGTGTTAAGTTGCCAATTGAAGAGGCAGGACTCCAGCTAGTGAATAACAACTGTTTATTGAGTAGACGGATAGAAGTAAATTGAGTGTCCGGCAGCTGCCTCTTTTAAAAGGAGCTGTCAGGCAGCTCAGCCACTGAGATTCCTCCAATTTTCTGCCTGGAAATTGGACCAATAAATTTAAACTATTACTTTTCCCACCTGAAAGGCGGACATGAGTGAAGTTTTCTATTCAAGACTTCACTGCTCATTAACATATTTAACATTCCAGAAGTCCTTTATCATTGCCTCCTTCCTAGGGCTGAGAGAGAATAACTGGCCCAAGGTGGCTTTGTGGTCACAGCTGGCTTTATGCCCAAGGTGGGGCTAGAACTCACAGTCTCCTGATTTCTAGCTTAATGTCGAATCACAACAGCAGATATTTTACAGGATGGACTTTCTCATGCAGAGCTGTATTCTGCTTAATGATACTTCATGAATCTCTCAGAAGCAGCTCAATTCATATCTCACACTAACCCACAGATCAAGAAATAGAAACTACAAGTTGTATTCACACATTGTCTTATGTCAGACCAAATAAAGTACATTGTGACTGGTTTGGTGGATTCTGAACACTATCAACATCACAGAGAACATTAGGGGAAAAAGCACTGAAAGGAGTGGTAGGTAATTTCTGTGATAGCTATTCAAAACCTTCTTTTGTTTCTTTTTTTCTCCAGATACAATAGACTATAACATCCATTTATAGAAGTGTCAATGAGATACAAAGCAAAGTGCTTCTGGGAAATATATACAATGATAATACTGTAAGGTTTCAGAAGTTTCCCCAGCCACTGAGATCCCAAAGAGAGTGAGACTTGAGACAAGACTTGCAAAAAGAACAGCTTTTTTATTCTTTGGGCAAAGCAAAAAGTCTGGGTGAATACTATATTCAAATCATACAGACAAAATGCATGTAAGGAATAGCCACACCCTGCGAGAGTGGCTCAGAGTATTATATACATTTTATGCTGATAGAAACAAAGTTTATCCAATCAGAGACAAATGTTCATTGTTCACTGTGGGCAATATCTTGCCCATACTCTCCCCACCCTTATCCATGGAGCGTTCTTTGTCCATGCTTTGTTATAGTATCCCTTGTCCTTGTGTGTTTGTGATCTAGGAGCAGGACATTCCTGGGAATTGTCTCCAAGGTTGTGCCTAGCTCTGAAGCAAACTGCAGAAACGAGAAACCAGATAGAAAAGGATACAATTCTCTTACAGAATGAATTCCTAACAAATGATTCCCAACCTTAGCAAAATAGTACAAGCAACTTCTTTAACAGAAGCAAAGAGCAAAGGTTAGATTGACTGTTTTCAATACAATAATGATGATGAATGTTTTTGAATCATTTTTGAATGTTCAGTTGACTGAGTTTCATGTTTAATGAGTAAAGTGTATAATTATAATAAAAAGTATCTAAAGCAGAAGCTGTTGGCATAAAACTATAGGCCAGTGACGCACGTGACCACCCCTCGTGTGCTATGTGTCTGTGCATGCACGTGAGATTCCCCCTTCATGCACTATGCATCTGCACATGCGTGCATGATTCCCTGTGCACCTGCACACACAATTCCCCCTCATGCACCACACATCTTTGCACATGCGCTTATAATTCCCTCGTGCAGCGCATCTCTGTGCATGCATGCATGTTCCTGTACAACCCCCTCCCCCTGTGCATGCACGCCAGATACCTGACAATCAGCTGTTGGGCAGCGGCGCACAAGCACATGTGCAGTGGGGCTCTTCCGGGAGACCTCTTGCGTGCCAGGGGCAGTGGCTCTGTGTGGCACTTCCGCACGTGTGGCATAGGTTCACCAGCCCAGCTATAGGCCCTTTCCTCAGCTGGACTCTCACACCTCCAAGGTACAAGAAAACTTCATTGTCCTTGGACCAAACACTAGATACAATCATGAACATCAGGTGATCTAAATGATGGGATTCAAATTTCTTAACCAGTTCTGTGGGTGTGGCCTAATTTGTGGGTATGGCTTGGTCATGTGACGGGCTTGTTGACTGGACATGGCTTGGTGGTCATATGACTGGGTGGGCATGGCTTGTATGTAAATATAAATATTTATGTAAATTTTGATTTTTTTAAAATAAAAACAGCAACTTTTACCCAAAAACAGGCAAAGCAGGCAGGCAGATTGAGTTGCTCACAGAATCACAGATTCACTTAGAGATCTATCTTTCTGCAATCTGAATCTGCACTGAAAAGCTTCAATCCTAAGGAAGGTTCGGCTCTGCTTTTAGATTAGCTAGAAAGCAAGAATCCAAGGATTTCCTGCTTTCTAGCTAATCTAAATCTCCCAGCAGAGCAGAACTGCTGATGGGGGGAAAAAAAGGAAAAATAGCAACTTACCAAACCAGGCAAGTTGGATGGCTCGCGTGCTAGCCAAGGAGTAAGTGGGTGGGGAGGCCAGCCAGTGGAGCGATTTGCCAGTTCTTTGAACTGGGGACAATTGTGTGTGCAGCGTTTGCAAGAAGTCATCAGCTGTGTTGCCTGGACAGCTGACAAGCGTTGCACAGCATTTGAAAATCCTCATTTCCTGCTTTTTCAGCCTCAGCTGTGTCACGCAAAGCAGCTGAGGAAGGAAAAGCAGGGAATAAAGGACGGCCTAGAGGCCAGGCAGGCAGGTGGGCCAAATACGGAATCGGTTCGGTGTCAGCTGCTCTTTACTGCTACAGGTTCTACCGGGCTGAACTAGTAACATCCCAGCCTTGGTGACATGATAGCAGTGTTCCAAATCTCACAAAGAAGAGAAGTCAATCTATCGTCCAAAGCACCTGTGAGCAGGACAAGGATCAATGGATGGAAACTAATCAAGTTGGGAAGCAATTTCAGGAGAAATTTCCTGAAAGAACAATTAATGAGTGGAACAAGTTTCTAGAAGTTGTGAATTCTCCAACACTGGAAGTTTTTAATGGGAGATAGGACAATATTTGTCTGAAATGGTATAGGGTCTCCTTCCTGAGCAGAAGGTTGGATTGGAAGACCTCCAAGGTCCTTTCCAATTCTGTTCTGTTCTGTTCTATTCTATTCTATTCTATTCTGTGTCTTGTATTGTTATGTTGGTTACAGTTGGTACAATGATACCTTGCTGTTTCCTGATACACTGCATTCCCATATCTATTAAATAAGAGTCCATCTACCATGCAGATCAATATTTGAAAACTGCTGTACAAGGTTGAATAATTGAGCAGCATTTGTGAGCCTATAAATACCAACAAGTTGCTTGAAAGTACCACTGTTATGCTTGTAACTATCTGCCCTGTCCCTTTTCCTCCAGATCCAAGTTCTCAGGAGACAGAGTGTGGTCATGTCATCAGCTGACTTCCTGTATGAAGATAACTTTACTGAATACATTGAAGATTATGAGGAAGATGAGCTACCCCAGGCCCAGGCCTACCTCAGTCATGCACAAATTGCTTCTCTAGTGCTACAGATGGTGGCTTTTCTCTTAGGAGTACCTGGCAATGCAATAGTTATTTGGATCATGGGCTTCAAATGGAATAAGACAGTTACATCCATCTGGTTTCTCAACTTGGCAATTGCAGACTTAATATTTGTTTTGTTCCTGCCCCTATATATTGCATATGTCATCATGGGCTTCCACTGGCCTTTTGGGAAATGGTTGTGCAAAGCAAATGCTTTTATATCCTTGCTCAACATGTTTGCCAGTATCTTCTTCCTGACAGCAATCACCCTTGATCGTTATGTCCATCTGATCCACCCTGCCTTCTCCTATAAGCATCGGACACTTGGGAATGCCTGTATCCTGGTTCTACTCATTTGGGTTTTGGCTACAGTTCTTGGAAGCCCAGCACTGTATTTCAAAGACACACTTACATCACTCCAAAATGTCACCATATGCTATTACAACTTTCACCATGACTTTGATATTATTGTATTCAGACATCACACACTGACATGGATAAAGTTCATTTGTGGCTATCTCTTTCCACTCTTAACTATGATTGTTTGTTATTCCTTTCTGGTCAGCCAGGTTAAAAAAAGTACAGTACTAACTTCCAGCAGGCTCTTCTGGACTATTCTTGTGGTGGTGATGGGATTTTTTATATGCTGGACCCCATATCAAATATTTAGCATTTTGGAACTGTCAGCTCATCATAATGCCTCTTTGCATGATTTGCTTGAAAATGCCATGCCTCTTTCTATTGGCTTTGCCTTCATTAATAGTTGCCTAAACCCTATCCTTTATGTCCTTCTCAGTAAGAAGCTTTCATTCTGCTTTAGTGTGACATTCTCAGACTTGGTCAAACACACCCTGTGGGAAGTCAGCCGATCTGCAACTATGAGCGATCATGGTCAGAATTCCCTGAGTCTGCAGTTGACTGAAGTCCCAATGATAGAACACCCTCTTGAGGAAATTTTGCAATGACTGCATCTCTCTTTGAAATTAAATTCAATTTATCCCCAGATTAACATATAGTATGTCTGGATACAAATAAGTAGACGAGCATGGTAGATAAGCTTTTTACAAATTCTGTTGAAGATCTTTAATTTTTCACAGAACTCTCAGACCATATATGACTCCTTTGATTCCTGCTTCAACTCTTATCAGTCAAATAGTAATGAATGTTAATGCATCTTCGAATGATGTAAATGTATGGTTGAAGGACCCAATATATTGTTTGCAGGTATAACTCAAATAATTCAAAGCTTCGTCAATTAAACATTTTCACTAATTATCTTTTAGGTGTTATAGGGGAGTAATTTCAGACTGGAAAGGCAGAGCAATATAGAATCTTTGTTTTTCTATCAGTTTGTGAACTTTTCTAGGCTGAGGTTAGAAATGTTAGCAAGGGAAACACAAGAAGAAGAAAAATGTAAGATTTTGAAGTACATTCTGTATCATAGTGTTGCCTTATTTTCTATCATTCCTGAAAAATAAAAAGGGGATAATAAATAAAAGTGGGGAACCCAGGGTAGACTAATAATCCTGTGCTATAAATGTATGAGGAAGTGCTATGATAAATATTTTCTCTTTTTTTAAAATGCACTGTTTACAGTAATATGGTATGGTATTACATTATAGTACTATAGTAATACAGTACTATATTTGCCGTGCTTGTAGTACTAATGAAAAGGTACAATGTAAGTACAAATTGATTTCTTCTGTTACATTTGCTTGGATATAGGCATTTACATATATTAAAGAAATATCCTTCCCCTATTTGTTGGATAATTTTTGCCTTTATTCGACATCTGTTGGACCCTTCTTTTGAGCCAGTCCCATACTAACGTTGCTCCTACTATGAAAATGTTCTGAAACAATTCAAAACTGTCCTGAAGACATGTTCATCACTATGGAGTTCAAACTACTGGGAACATGCATGAAACATCATTAACCAGACAGTGTGTGTCTCAGAGGCGGTCTACCTGGAGAACCGGTAGCAGAAATTTTGAGTAGGTTGGAGAACCAGCAAATACCACCTCTGACTGGAGATTTTACAGTATCCTTCTGTCAAGCCCATAGAACCAGTAGTAAAAAAATTGAATCCCACCACTGGTGTGTCTCCATCTGATTAGAGAATGCAGAGTTTAGCCAGTGTTCTGCTGCAAGCTACTCCAGAGCCCAGAACAACAATATGCCCTCTCTCTTCCACATGATGAATAAAAGAAATTAAAGAAATTGCCGATGCCTTCTTTTCCATCATGCTTTTATTACATGCATTTATCTGGCTACAAGCATTAACAGTCAGCTGTCCTTTGTTTAAAATATGCAGTCCAGAAGCTAGAGTTAGGTAATATCAGAATTCTAGGCAATGAAAATGCAGAGCGTCCACAAGCTCTGCTGAGATATAACATGGCAAGCAATATACCAACTTTGTCCTGTTTTTAAAAAACTGCTAGTAAGCTGCTCCTCTCCCAAACTCAATCCTTATATGGTACCAGAATGAGTTTCAAAATATGATAAAGCCTTCATGTGGAAGAGCCCTGTTCACAGTAGTTTGCTTACTTGGCAACTCTTTCTTCAGTAGATGTCACACATACATAAAGGCATAGAGATTTGATCTCATGGTGATGGCCACCATATCTTTTTACCGCCCTCTTGTAGGTGATCTGTGTGCTCTTTGTCTTTTGTCTTTATTACAGTAAGAATCATAGAAGAGGTACTGATTTCATCAGGACTTCACTGCTTAGGATTGCATCTTATATGCCCAGAACCATATTTCCATCCCATTTGCAAAAATAGCTTTTATGTGTGTATTTTCTCCATATTTTATTTCATGGAGAAGCATGGTAGAAAACGTCTGGAAATGTCCATTGTTAACCAAATCACTGCAATTGTTAAGCAAATATGGCTCCTCCATTGACTCTGCTTTTTTGAAGCTGGATGGGAAGGTTATAAATGGTGATCACATGAACCCTGGATAGTGCAACTGTCATAAATACATGCCAGTTGCCAAGCACCCACATTTTGATCTTGTGACCATGGGGATGCTGCAATGACCGTCATCTAAAAACCATTCATAAGTCATTCTTTTTTCAGTGCCGTTGCAACTTGCAATGGTTACTAAACAAAAAATTTAAATTGAGGAATACCTGTATGCTGTCTGTTAATTCTAGGATGTAGTTATGTTCCCCAGTTTAAGATATATGTATATTAAGGTTTGGTTGTCTTGTTCTCCTTGATCAATTTTAGATTGACTTTAGTAATATTTCAACAGATATTCAACAGATCAGTTTCTATTTTTTCATTTCATAGCAAATGTTCATCTTTTTTTGTTGTTGCTCCCCAAATTCCATTTTCCTGGAGAATATATACAGAGAATACATGTATAATTATAATTATTCTTCCATCCAATAGAGTGGAAATGATAATAAATCCATGATTTGGAACATGATTTTGCCAAAATGAATCATTACTCAAAATTCAAATGACACTGAGTATAAGAATGTCTTTGGAAAATCATAGATGCTTTGACCACCTACCAAGTTGGATGATCCTGTTCTACTATTGATGACAGGTGCTTTAATCCAACACCCAGAAAACCATATTTGGAACTGGCTGGATTAGATTAACATTGTCATCGGTGCCTGAACTCAACATCACTACAAGTCAAGACTTGATGGATTATGATAAAATTTGATATACGATTCCAATCATAACCTAGGTTTCTTCAATACAGTATGTTTCAGATATATTGGGACTACAACTCCTAGACTTTCTCTCTTAATTCATGATGTTCCATCAATAGATCATACAGATAGCTATGAATTTCATCTTAAGAGTATTCAGTTTTGAGAGATTCTGTCCATTTGAATGCATATTTAAGCAAAGAGACAATGGTAGAGGAGTTGTTCCAGAACCTTTCTTTCCATCCATAGTATGATTGCCTCCCTAGTTATATACCATTTGAGTTAATTCAATCAATTGATCCTTTGTGGGTTGCTAGTAGAAAGCTTTGGAAATATTTAATGACTTACTCATTTCTTAAATAAAAAATAATAATTGGTGTCAATGTCAAACAATTTTATCCTTGTTCAGATTGAAAGTATTGTTAACCATTTGTTTTGTATCTTTCTGTTAAAGAGATCCCATAAGTTTATACAGTTTGCTGGGATAGATCTTTTTTTGTTGTTGTTTCAGGTCCCAGGGGTGAGGGCACAGGGGAGGAAGCCAACAAAATGCTGAAGCAGAGGCATTGCACCTACTTTTCCATGTGACTCAACTCAGCAACTTTTTTAGAAAAAACACCTAGGATGCTAACTTCCAACCCTCTTTGTCTGGTCAATATGGTTATATGGTCTATAAACCATATAAGTACTGGTAAATAAAGGAATGAATGACTATATTCCCCCATTCCAAAAGAACAAAGTTTACTTTCATTTTAATTTTGCCAGGGTTCAAGTTGCCAAACCTAATGGTTGGGGGGGAAAACAGCTTCAAGAATATCCAAATAACCCTATGAGTAGATTTGGAGACAGGCAGCACTGACCATCTCACTGCACAAATAGAAGAGAGCTAACAATACTGCAGAAGATAAAGAAAGAATTGGAGAAAATCACAAAATACAAAGACCTGCAAATAAAACAACTATGTCAAAAGAAAGCAAAGATACAACTAATACTAATAAGTGCCTCAAGTGCAATCACAAAACAACTGGAGCACCACTTGAACACCACTGACAAAATCACTGACAATGGCAAAAGGTAGCTTTTGCAATGACTTACTTCCTGTGATATCTTAAACCCATGTAATAACATCTCCCATCACAGGTTCTTGGGAAGGACTTGATAGGTGGATCAAAATGTCAAATCCTGTGTAAACATCTAGCTGATTATGTGACAAATTATAATGCTTCATTGATTACCCATTAGGACATATCTAAATCACCATCTATGCCTTCCTTTCTCTATGGCCATCTAGTTGACTTAATGATTGAGTAGACATACAAATTTAAGTCCAGCTTCCTTGACTGAATATAGATTCTTGAAACACTGAGTTGATTTTGATTACATGGCTGAGGCAGGAAGAAGTAGGTATAGTTTGCTCCATGTAAAGACAATAATTGAGGTCTTGAGACAGATACCTACCATAATGAGCCATAAACAAATATGAAATTTTAAAATAACTGGAGGCTAGAAGGAAAAGACTGCACATTAATCAGTATTGACTGTAAACTAACAGGACAATTAATCCATCCCACTAGGACAAGGTCTGCAGTCAAATGATACTCTCTTTTCTTTTTCAAACAGTCTTCTTATTTAAGATTTCAAGTTCTCTTAGCTATCAGGGTATGAATAAGATTTAGAAGGATGATACTGAATTAAGACCCGTTCCCTCCTCAGGGCATCTTTTAGATTTCTTTTGTTTATAGAACAGAAAAGCTGGAAATTTTTTCAAGCTAAATGATGTACCACTGAACAATATCCATTGGAATATTTGTGCCTCTTGTTTTGCTTTTACAGTCATTGAGAAACTTTATGCTTGGATTAATTTACAACGATTTTAAATGTATTGGATTTGAAATGTTCCAATGAAAATGCACTTGCAGTAGAGAACATTTACTGTGGGAATAAAACTTTGACTTCAATATTGGGTAATGATTAGTCTAAGACCTTATACATACATGTCTGCCTAAGGGTNTTTGTGTGCTATATCTAATTATTGTAATCCACAATGTGTATGCTTACTATGTACGAATTTCTCAATAAAAGGGGGCACTAGAATTTGCTCTAGACTCCCATCCCGAGTACACCAGCCTCTGTGTCTCATTCTTTCTATGGGAGTCCACCACAATTTACCAAAAGAATGTGCTCAATTATAATGTATTTAGAACTACCTACATGTAAGAGAAGCAATGGAATCAGAATGTCTACCTGCAGAGAGTAAAGATGATGACTTTGATGGAGATGTGCAGAAAGTTAAACAGTCTGAAGTATGCTATAATTCCAGAATTATAGAGGTAGTATTTAAAAGTATCATGGGCAAAATCCACCCTAATTCACTGGAGTATAAAGAAGAGCTCAGACTTGCAAGATTCTGTTATAGCTGATTTCAATAAAAAGTAATGTTAGCCTTCCTATGAAGTTGATTTCCTGGTGTACCTATAGGGCTGACACCACCTGTCTGATCACAACATTTGAAGTTCAGCTATCCAGTGTAAGATTTGAGTCTAGGAAACCATCTGCAACCAAATATTTCAAATATATCTAATCAGATGTGACATTAATTATATAATTCATTCAACAACACTGGCGATGGGGGTGTGGAATATAAGCTTAACTAGCAGACACCCCCCCACAAATTTCCCAGTAAGATACTCAATATTGTCATCAATCAAGATGAATCTACTGTTTGTCTATTTTGCTGTGGATTTCTACATCATTCTGTAAAGACCCTTCCCGTAAGCCTGCCCCTAAAAAGACAAACTTTTGAATTTCTTGCTAAATGTCCAGGAGGTAATTTAATATACCCTTCACCCACCCTGAAATAAAAGGGACAGTTGAGTAACCATGTGCGTGAGTTAAATTTAACAAATTCTTTTTAAGCTAAAACTAAAATGGAATGTAAGGCTGAATAAAACAGAAAATGTTTTGTTCTGACTGTAAAGCACTAAGTGTTCCAGCAAAATGATTCAGACTGGTTTGGCACAAAACAATATGAGCCAATATGCATGTTCTGAGTTTCATTAAAACAAAACTTGAAATAAAGATTTCAGTGTTTCACCCTAGGACAGGGGTCTTCAAACTTGACAGCTTTAAAGCCCATGTCACATTGAACCAACGGATGCAAAGAGGATGTAAAACGGACCAAAAAGCTTGCTATCCATTGGAAAACGCGATGCATCCGTTGTGTACTCACTGCATACATGTTTCATACGCTTTATCCGTAAAACATCCGTCTACTGCTATTTCATCCGCTCAAAATGTTTTGAGCTGCACAAAACTTTTTGAGCGG
>BHFT01022694.1:0-19910 GCA_004320025.1 Laticauda laticaudata
CTCTGGAAGGTACGAGGAGTCATCAGCCCCCCCCCCCATTCCCTACCAACTCCCTGCTCTCTATAATTCATGGTGTGTCCTGCTCCAAAGCAAAAGAATACTGGGATAAAATTAGAACATGGTTGCAAGAAATGACTGGATTTCAAATAGAATTGAAACCTGAAATGTTTTTGCTGGGGATAATCAGAGGAACATTTAAGAAAGAAATTGAATACCTCATAATACACATTCTAACAGCAGCAAGAATAACCTATGCACAAAGTTGGAAATTAGCACTCCCACAGACAGTATGAAAAATTATGGATTGTGCAGAAATGGCAAAACTCACCTTGGAATTACAAGAGAGAGAAGAGAAGGGATATTATGCAGTCTGAAAAAAATGGTATAATTGGTTGGATGATCAGACAGCAAGAATAAAAATAATATAAACAAATAAATGCACATATAAATATATAGGTAGATAGTTAACAAAAACTGGGAAAGTTGATGTCACAACATTTTAAAAATTGTATTTGTGTTGTGTTGTTTTGCATGTGTTGTTTTTAATTTTGTAAAATTCAATTAAAATTATTTTTTTAAAAAAATCATGGCGGGCTGGCAGCTATTGAATGCAAAGTTTGAGTATATGATGGCTGTTCTGACATTGGAGGCACCTAATCAATCAATCAGTCAAAGAGCTGTTGAACAATGGAATAAACTATCTCAAGAGTTGTGTATAATTCCTTAGAGGTCCATTAGAGCCTGGATAGACATCTGTCCAGGATGTTGTTGTCATACATTCCTGCATTGGAAGAAGATGGGCTGAACCACTGCTTCTCATCCTTTAAGATGGGTGACTTTCAATTCCCACCATTCCCAAAATGAATTTTAATGTGTAGAAAACCTTTAGGCAGAGGAAAAAACCAAAGGTATAAGTACATATTAGGTGCCCCATGGCTCAAAAACAGTCCCTGTGAGAGAGACCTTGGAATTCTACTTAAACATGAGCCAGCCGTGTGAGGCAGCAGCCAAAAAAGCCAATACAATCCTGGGTTGTATAAACAGAGGCATCAAATCAAGATTGCGTGAAGTAGTACTGCCACTTTACAAAACCCTACTTTAGTTTACCTTACTTTCTTGTCATTGCACCTCGTACAATGAAATCAAACACCATCTTTAGTGCATATGACCATGAAAATAAAACACAAGTACACATCCTTCAAACTCCACACACTGAACCAAAAAAAACCCCAACACCACACCAACACCGCACTATACAGCAGAATTCAAAAGACCTGCTGCCCTGGGTTAGAAGCTGTTTCTCAGCCTCTTTGTCCTTGTTTTTATTATTCTGTACCATCTGCCAGATGGTAATAGTTAAAAAAAAAGGGTTCTCAAGGATGAGATGGATCTTTGAGGATGTTTTGAACTTTCTTCAGGCAGCGGGAGCCATAAAGCTCTTCCAAAGAGGGGAGAGGGCAACCCAGCATCCTCTGGGCAATGACCTTCACCCTCTGGANCTGCCACTGTGCAATTGGCAAACCATACAGAGGTGCAGTAAGTTAAGATGCTCTCTGTGGTGCAACGGTAGAAGGTCACCAGAAGTTTTCCATCCAGTTGTTGTTTCCTGAGAAGTCTCAGGTATTATAATCTCTGCTGGGCCCTTTTGACCAGGGCTGCAATGTGAGCCCCCCAGGTCAGGTCCTCTTTTGGGGTAACACCCAGAAACTTCAAACTGGCCACTTGCTCCCCTCGGTCTCCCTTGATAAGCAACGGCTGGATTTCTGACCTGTTCCTTCTGTATAGTCCACTATCATCTCCTTGGTCTTCTTGGTGTTGAGGACCAAGTTATTGTCTCCACACCATGAAAGCAAAGTTTGTCCACCTCATCTTGGTAGGCAGAGTTGTACAGCTGTTGTATCATCTGCAAATTCTGTTGATGTAAAATATTCTTTCAAAAGGATTCAACTTTTGAGCAGGTGAAATTAGACCAGGACTGATTGCTTTCTCAGTGGTGGAATAAAAATAAAACGACCTCCTCATCCCTATGTAGTCCTCGACTTACAATAGTTCATTTAGTTACCGAGCAAGGTTGCAAGGGCACTGAAAAAAGTGGCTTATGACTATCTCTTGGTGATTGGCCCAGAGTCACCCAGCTGATTTTCATTCCTAAGGCGGGACTAGAACTCACTGTCTCCTGGTGACTCGCCCATAGTCACCCAGCTGCCTTTCATGCCTTGGGCAGGACTGGAACTCACCGTCTCCTGGTGACTCACCCATAGTCACCCAACTAACTTCCATACCTAAGGTGGGACTGGAACTCACCGTCTCCTGGTGACTCGCCCATAGTCACCCAGCTGCCTTTCATGCCTATGTTGAAACTAGAACTCACCACCTCTCAGTTTCACCTTCCCCACCAGATCCAACTGGTTCTCTCATTTGGCGCATTCTGGGGGAAATTGCCGAGAGTCGCTCCCTCTTTCTCCCATTCTTTGGAGCAGCATCTCCTGATATCCCGCCAAGGAGGGTCGGCCTGAGAGACCGAAAAAATGGCCAGGCACATTTTTTACCAGCTTCCCAATAATTCTGCTCCTTTCTGCCAACCTCCAAAGCCTCCCTTCTTCCACTTTCTTTTCAAGCCGCTGGTTGCACAATGCTGGCATCGAGAGGCGTTTTCACTGAGGTCCAGCATTCGCCGAAGCCCAGTCTATTTTCTGCTTCAGTGAGAATTCTTTTTTTTTTTTTTTTTTGTTTTTNTTTTTTTTTTTTTTTGGTTTTGTTTTTCTTTTCTTCTTCTTCTTTCTTTCTCTTCCTCTCTGCTGGGTGCTGGCGGTCTCGCCTTCCCAGCTGGTAAGCCCAGATATCATTTGGCAGGCCGTTTCCCAACACCGGTTCCCTGGAAGCTGGGGAGAGATAAAGGCAGCTGGCACAAGCCGGCATGTAATGTGCCCCCCCCCATCTTGCCTCCTCACCAAGCCAAGGATGGACTCACAACCCAGGAAAACATGGTCAGCTCCCAGGTGGCCCCTTGGTAAGCAAGGGAAGAACCAGCAGACAATTAGAGCTATTCCCAGAGTCCACCAAACATGGTTTGCTTGTTCCGGGCCTGTGGGAACAGGGCAAACATCTCAAACCCTGCCATTTTCCAAATGGTGTTGGAAGGAATATGTATCAACAGGTTGCTTGGATTCTTTTCTTTCTTTCTTTCTTTTTTTCTTTCTTTCTTTCTTTCTTTCTTTCTTTCTTTCTTTCTTTNTCTTTTCTTTCTTTCTTTCTTTCTTTTTTTTTTCTTTCTTTCTTTCTTTCTTTCTTTCTTTCTTTCTTTCTTTCTTTCTCTCACTTGCTTTTCTGCTTGCTCTTTTTTCACTCTTTCCTTCTTTTTACTTTCTTTCTTTCTCCTTTATTTTCTTTCCTCTCTCTCTTTTCTTTTTCCTTCCTTCCTTTTGTGTCTTTCCCTCTCTTTCTCTCTCCTTCCTTCCTTCCTTTCTATCTATCTATCTTTCCTTCTTCCTTCCTCCCTTCCTTTTTCTCTCTCTCATTCATTCATTCACTTTCATCCTCCCTTTTTTACTTCATAGACAGCACAAGGGGATGAGCACACTAGCATTCCTCCATCCTCCTGTTTTCTCCACAACATCAACAACAACCTTGTGAGGTGGGCTGGGCTGAGGAGAAATAAAGGGACTGGCTCAAAGTCCCCCAGCCAGCTTGCATGCCTAAGGCGGAACTAGAACTCGCCGTCGTCTCCAGGTTTTCTTCAGAGGGAACACTCGGGGTCCATGCAAGGGAACCCCACAACCTTTGCTGAGTCCTGAACCGCACACCCCTCCAAGTGGCACACTGAGGCTCGCAATGCGCAAAAGGGATAAAAGCAGAGGTGGTATATTCAGTCGGTTTGGACCGGTTCTGGAGAACCGGTAGCAAAAATGTTGAGTAGTTCTGGAGAACCAGCCAATCCCACCTCCGACTGGCCCCGCCAACCCCATCTCTCCTCTGCCTCCTATTGAGTCCCAGTTGATTGGCTGGATCTCCTTTGGTTGCCCTGCCCAGGAGAACAGAGCTGGAAAGCAGGTCAGTGGAGTGTGGAGGGAAGGGGGATTTTGCAGTACATCCTTCCCCCAGGAATGGGCAGGGAATGGAAATGGTACAGTATCCTTCCCCTGCCATGCCCACCAATCCACGCCCACAGAACCAGGAGTAAAAATTTTTGAATCCCACCCTTCCTCCCCTTTCTTTTTCTTCCTCCTCCTCCTCTTTTCCTTCTCCCTTTCCTCCTTCCTTCCTTCCTTTCCATTCTCCTTCTCCTCCAGAGGTAGTATTCAGCAGGTTCGTGCCAGTTCTGGAGAACCGGTAGCGGAAATTTGGAGTAGTTCTGGAGAACCGGCCAATCCCACCTCTGACTGGCCCCGCCAACCCATCTCTCCTCTGCCTCCCATCGAGTCCCAGCTGATCGGCTGGGTCTCCTTTGGTTGCCCTGCCCAGGAGAACAGAGCCGGAAAGCAGGTTAGTGGGGTGGGGAGGGAAGGGGGATTTTGCAGTATATCTTTCCCCTGCCATGCCCACCAAGCCATGCTGACCAAACCACACCACTCCCAGCATGCCACATTACGCCCACCAAGCCCCACCCACAGTAGTAAAAAAAATTGAATACCATGACTGGACAAAAGGTTTTAGAAATAGAAGGATGGAAGGAGAAAGGGAGGAGAAATCCTGGCATCCAGCTCTCGACCAACCACCCCTGCAGTCTTCTTGGCAAGGACTCCGAAGCGGGGAGCCCCAACTGACCTCCTCCTTCCTGGAGCTAGAGAGAGAGTTGTGTGTTGGGGGGGGGAGGAAACTGGCCCAAGGTCCCCCAGCTGGCTCTGTGCCTAAGGCAGGATTAGAACTCAGGGTCACCGAGCTTTCACTTCAGTGCCTTAATCATGACAGCCAAGGGGCTTTCGTTAATATCATTAGCATTCATTAGCGTCGTGCTTTGCACGTTGCGGCTTTAACCCTGTTAATGACCGTGTTTTTGCAAGCCTGGTCAGTTTTTTTAATGAGGTTTAGATCTCAATGGAGTTTTAGCTTGGCAGCAGAGTCACAGGGCTGAAAGTGCTGGATTCGCACTCAGGGTCATCCCCTTAGACATCGGAGCTTTCTCAGGGGAACTTTGGACCAATCGCCATCTCTTATCCCAACATAGCTTTACCGGTGGACTGTCTTTCTATCTACCCTGTTTCCCTGAAAATACAACCTACGAAAGTAAGTCCTAGCTTGATTTTTACATGTGCTCTCAATATAAGCCCTGCCCCCCCCCCAAAATAAGCCCTAATTAAAATCCCGCCCAGTTCAGAGTGGACGAGTAAAAATTAAGCTAGGGTGGGCATTGGAAGTGGTGGTGGAGCTGCCCTACTACTTACTGTCAACTCATAAAATATTTCTAAGGTCTTTTTAAAGTTGCCAACAGAAAGGGAGGGGGGAAGGGGGTTGAAAGAGCAGTGCGGCAGCTTGGAAATCGAAAGCGCATTCCATAAATAGTTTTTCAGAGATAGTAACTAGGTGACTGAATTTTCTGCTGAGCTAAAATCTAACTGGAGAGCCTGATTGATGACTCTGGGCTATGGAGGTGTCCCATTGGAGAATATGAATTAGGATACATCCAGAGGGGTGGGGCAAAAACCAGGGTCAAGGGTGACAATGAATGATGTGTCTCAGAGTTGGCTACACCCAGGCAGTGCTGACATGTTAACTCTTAATAAATCCTTGATTAAGTTTTGGAAGTTTGGCTCGAGACTCATGATTTAAATGGGGTTCAGTGCCAGAATCCTGATACTTACCTTTGGCCAGTTGTAGCCAGGCCTCGCACACCCCGACACCTGCCTTGCCGGCCCATTTCTTCTGCAGCCAGCAAGTCTGGCAAGGCTTTCCTGAAGGCCTCTGTCGCTGAGAACAAAGCTCAGGATCGATCCAGAGCCCTTGTTATCCTTGCAGAGGCCTTCAGGAAAGCCTTCCTGGCCGCAGAAGGAGTTCCTGAAGGCCTCTGACAGCGAAAAGGAGGCCAGGGGCGACGCACGCAAGTGAGGTTAGTTAGTAGGTAACATCTCCCGAAAATATGACCTGGTGCCTTTTTTGGGGGCCAAAATAAATATAAGACAGGGTCTTATTTTCAGGGAAACACAGTATCTGCCCTACTACAGATAGTCCTCGACTTACAACAATTCACTTAGTGATGACTCTGAGTTAGGTGCTGGAAAAAAAAGGACTGACCAAGGACTGTTTTTCACACTTCTGCCACATTGCCCGCAATCAAAATTCAGATGGTCGGCAACTGGCTCGTATTTATGACGCATGAGATGTTCCCGGGGTCATGTAATTTCCCCTTTTGCAACAGTCTGACAAGTGAAATGAACGGGGAAGCCTGATGGATTGAACAACACCATTATTAACTTAACCACTGCTTTGATTCATTTAATGACCGTGGGCCAGAAATGTTAAAAAAGAGAGCAAAACTCACTTAACAAGCGTCTCATTTAAGTGACAAAAATTTTGGGCACAATGGTGCCTCCCTCCCTTCCTTTCTTCTTCCCTCTCTCCCTCTCTTCCATCTTCTTTCCTTCCAGCCTTCCTTCCTCCCTCCCTCCTTTCCTTTTTACCTTCCTTCCTTCCATCCTGCTTCCCTTTCTCCCTCCCTCCTTTCCTTCCTACCTCTCTCCCTCCCCATCTCTCTTTCCCTTCCTTCCTTCCATTCTCTCTTCTTCCCTCTCTCCCTTCCATCTTCCTTCCATCCTTCCATCCCACCTTTCCTTTACACCTTCCTTCCATCCTGCTTTCCTTCCACCTTCCTTCTCTCTCTCTTCCATCTTCCTTCCTTTCCCCTTCTCCCTCTCTTTCTCCCTCTCCCTCCAATTCCTACTTTTCTCCTTTCTTAGAGCATCTAGTGAGCCTCCTGTGTGCCATTTTTAGCTGTTGGAGCAAAGGCAGAATAAACATCCTACCACACAGGGCTAACCCTTGGGAGACTATTCAGTGTTGGCCAACACCTGGCCAGCCAGAAACATCTGGAGAGCCCGTTCATTTGATGTTCCAGCCCCCACCCAGGCATGAATTGGCTTGCCATGTCGGGTGCAACGAAGAAGGAAAAAGGGTGTAACGCAAACGCCTGGGAAACCGGCAACAGAAAGAACAAAAAAATATAGTTGAGTCACTCTGACTGCTAACACATTGCCTGAAATTGTCGCCTGAATTGGCAGAGCAATTTTGCTTCCCTCCCACAAAGCTTTTCTCTCTCTGCCCAGCCTGTTATTTAGCCCATTCCTCCTCAATAGCAATTATTGGGGAGTGGGGTTCAGCTTTTTTTGCTCCCCATGGGGATACTTTATCCAAGGGGACAAAAATGACATGAGGCCAACCACTTGGATTTGCTCCTTGCATGTCATTAAATGCCTGATTATTTTTGTTAGGAGGTGTGGGGGGGTTTGAGAGAAAATGATAGAGACAGTGAAGCCTTTCTGGAATAAGAATCACAGAATAACAACAGAATAACAGAATAACAACAGAATAACGGCATCACAACAAAATAACGAAATAACAGAAGAAAAACAGAATAGCAGATCAGCAGAATGCTGGAATTGGGTATGTCTACTTTAGTTTGATGAAAAGAAGGACCAGGGATGACATGATAGCAGTCTTCCAACTTTTGAGGGGCTGCCCCAAAGAAGAAAGGGTCAAGCAATTCTGCAAAGCACCCAAAAGCCAGGACAAGAAACAATGGATGGAAACTAATTCAGGAGAGAAGCAACCTGGAATTAAGGAGAAACTTCCTAACAGGCAGGACAGTTAACCGGTGGAACAGCTTGCCACCAGAGGTTGTAAGTGCTCCATCACTGGAAGCTTTTAAGAAGAGACTGGACATTGGACAAAGTCCCTTCCAACCCTGGGATTCCATGTCTGTGGAGATTCTCAGTCATCCAGGTGATGAATGTCTCAAAGGAGCATTTTCAAAAGGCAATTGGACTGTCTTTGTTCTTCTTAAAATATGTCTCACTTCTCATTCACGAAGCTGCTTCTTCTTCTTCTTCTTCTTCTTCTTCTTCTTCTTCTTCTTCTTCTTCTTCTTCTTCTTCTTCTTCTTCTCTTTCTCCTCCTCCTCCTCCTCCTCCTCCTCCTCCTCTCCTTGGTCCTCTTCTTCTTCTTCTTTCTCTCCTCCTCTTCGTCTTCTTCCTTCTCCTCTCCTTGCTCCTCCTCTTCCTCCACCAACCCACCAACCCTTCTCCCTTCTAGCACTGATGATGTTAACTAGCTGGACCATGAAACCCCCACTTCCTCCTCCTTCTTTTTCTCCTTCTCCTCATGCTCCTCATTCTCCTTTTCTTTCTCCTCCTCCTCCTCTGTCTTCAGAACTGAAATTGCCAAGCATCCAAAAGTCAGAACCAAGGAAGCTTCTTCAAGAAGAAGCAAAATGTCTTCAAGTAAGTCCATTTGCCTTTTGAGGAAAAAAAACAAAAAACCTTTGGGATTCCATGATTCTTGAATGCTTACAATTTTGGAGGACCCACCTGAGAAGGCCATCACCTGGGGCCTGTATGCAACCCCTGCCCCAATGTCCTTGCAATTCCTTTTCAATGACAACCTCTCCCCTTCCCTTCTTTCTGTCTTTCAGCTGGCCCACAGCTAGGAAAATGGCCTGGGTCTTCTTCACTCAAAATAAAAATGTCATCCCGAAATTTATGAAGCCGAGGCTATTAAAACGCGTGTACCTGTAAATGAGGGAGGACAGGAGAGGGAGAGAAGATGGGGAAAGAAAGAAAGGGGGAAAAAAGTAGCAAGATAATTCAAAACACTTCCTTTATACTCTGGCATAAATTGCCAGCCGTCCTTAAATCATCTTTTATCGCCGTTACGCCAGAAAGGCTGCAAATCCGAGCTTCCCTGTGTCAACTAGATTATACAGAGCTCAACCCTCTGGATTTGCATGCAGAAGTTATCTTGGCAAAATGTTAACTGGGGGGAATAAAAGACCCACAACCCCATCAGCTCCTATCCATAACGAGAGAACAATTGTGGGGGGACTCGAAGGAAAAGGGTGTGCACTGTCTCCTACGGGGACCCAGAGCATTATTTTTACCACCAGATATATCTTGCCTCCTCCCACCCAGGGGTGGGATTCTACCGGTTCAGACCAGAAAATGGCACCACTGGGCTGAGACCAGAGCTGAACCTTCCTTAGGACTAAAGCTTCTATTTTTCAGTGCAGACTCAGGCAGCAGATTGCAGAAAGGTAGATCTCTGAATGAATCTGTGATTCTGCAAGCATCTTGCTTTGCCCTCATTTTGGGTAAAAGCTGCTCTTTTTCTAAATAAAAAAGTCAACATTTACATAAATATTTACAATATTTACATAGAAACCACGCCCAGCCAGTCACATGACCACCAAGCCATGTCCACAAATTAGGCCACACCCACAGAACCGGTTGTTAAGAAATGTGAATCCCACCCTTGCTCCCACCCCCAAAGATATGGTGGGATTCCAGACTTGACTTAGACAAGGAAATTGTCAAGAGATTTAGATCTCGAGGCAGGGTTTTGGAGTGGGGGTGGGCGGTGGGCAGCCAGGGAAGGAGAAGAAAGGATCAATCACCCTGGGACCTCCGGGCAAAATTGCTCCGGCGTTTTTTGCCCATCTCAACAGTTTCCATTTAATTTGATAACTGAGAAATTTGTTTCCCAAAGAGGAAGCAAAGAGAGGAGAATTTACCAGAATGGGGCAAAGCATTTGGCCATTTAGTATGGGTAGTCCTCGACCTATGACCACAGTTGAGCCCCAAATATATGTTACTAAGTGAGACAGCCATCAAGAGGCTGTGGGTCCCATTTTACAACCACTCTTGCCACTGTTCTTACTGTATTTTCTATATTCTGAATTCAGTATTCTGAATTGTGTGTTCTCTGTTCTGTGCTCTTTGGTTTCCCTTCTGTGTTCTCTGTTCTTTCTATATTCTGTATTTTCTTTCTGTATTCTGTGATGTATTCTGTGTTCTGTTTCCTGTGTTCTGTGCTTTTTCTATTCTGTGTTATGGACTCTGTGTTTTGTGTTTTGTGTTCTGTCTTCTGCATTCTGTATTCTGTGTTATGTATTTTGTTTTATATTCTGTATAATGTTTCTGTATTCTGTGATGTATTCTGTGTTCTGTTTCCTGTATTCTGCATTCTGTATTCCTGTGTTCTCTATTCTGTATTCTGCATTCTGTATCAGAGGTGGTATTCAGCCGGTTCGGACAGGTTCTGGAGAACCGGCAGTGGAAATTTTGAATAGTTCAGAGAACCGGCCAATCCCACCTCTGACTGGCCCCGCCAAGCCCATCTCTTCTCTGCCTCCCGTTGAGTCCCAGCTGATCAGCTGGGTCTCCTTTGGTTGCCCTGCACAGGAGAACGGAGCTGGAAAGCAGGTTAGTGGGATGGAGAGGGAAGGGGGATTTTGCAGTATATCCTTCCCCTGCCATGCCCACCAAGCCATGCCCACAGAACCAGTAGTAAAAAATTTAGTTTTGGAAATCTGGCTCGAGACTCATGATTTAATTGGGGGTAACTGCTGGAATCCTGACATTGACATCACTTGTGTTGGGGGCATCCTTCCTAGGCTCCGTTTTCGGCTGTGACAGCCTCCTGCAGTGCTCTGTCAATGAAACATCTTAAGTCCCTTTTTTCAGCGGCCATTGTGACTTGGAACGATTGCTAAATGAATGGTCATAAGTGGACACTACCCAACTCTCATTAGCCCTCATCAGCACCAAACCACCTGGACAAAGGCAGGGGTGGGCTTCAAACATTTCGGCAAGGGGTTCTCTGCCCGGTTGTTGGGTGGGCGTGGCCATGGTGGGCGTGGCCTATTCAGCCTCCTGCACCATGGTGGGAGGGGCATGTTTTCACCCTCCCCAGGCTCCTGAGGCTTTCCTCGAGACTCTGGGAGGGTGAAAATGGCCTCCCCGGGCTCTGGAGGCTCTCTGGAAGCCAGAAACAGGCCCATTTCCAGCCTTCTCGAACTTCCAGTGTTTTTCACCCTCCCCAAGTCTCCGTGTGCGTCCTGGACTTCCCTGTATCCAAAACAGGTTGTGTGGGGACTCCTGGGAGGGGAGGGGCGGATGGGCAAGGAATGGGATTTGGGGGTTTTCTGAACTGCACAGAATCTTAGTGAGGGGCTATCCCGAACCCCTGCGAACCCCCAGCAGCCTCACCCCTGGAAAGGTGTCTGCCTGATCCTGTTGTGTCCACTCCCTCTGTGTGTGTGTGAGAGAGGGAGAGAGAGAGAAAGGGAAAGAGAGAGAGAGAGAAAGAGAAAGAGAGATAAAGAGAGGGAGAAAGAGAGGGAGAAAGAGAGAGGGAGAGAAAAAGAGAGAGACAGAAAGAGAGAGAGATACAGAGGAGGGGGGAAGAGAAAGAGAGAAAGAGAAAAAGGGAGAGGGGGGGAAGAGAAAGAGAGAACGAAAGGGGGAAGAGAAAGAGAGACAAGGAGAGAGAAAGAGAGAGAGAGAAAGAGGGAGAGGAAGTGAAAGAGAAAGAGAGAGAAAGAGGGAGAGGGAAAGAGAGAAAGAAAGAGAGAAAGAGAAAGGGAGATAAAGAGAAAGAGGGCAAGAGAAAGAGAGAAAGAAAGAAAGAGAGGGGAGAAGAGAAAGAGAGAAAGAGAGGAAGAAAGAGAGAGAAAGGGAGGGAGAAAGAGAGAGACAGAAAGAGAGAGAGAGAC
This sequence comes from Laticauda laticaudata, assembly GCA_004320025.1. Taxonomy (NCBI): domain Eukaryota; kingdom Metazoa; phylum Chordata; class Lepidosauria; order Squamata; family Elapidae; genus Laticauda; species Laticauda laticaudata. The sequence goes on from BHFT01022694.1 coordinate 11,699, forward strand.
AGAGGAGGGGGGAAGAGAAAGAGAGAAAGAGAAAAAGGAAGAGGGGGGAAAGAGAAAGAGAGAACGAAAGAGGGGGAAAAGAAAGAGAGACAAGGAGAGAGAAAAAGAGAGAGAGAAAGAGGGAGAGTAAGTGAAAAAGAAAGAGAAAGAACGAGGGGAGAGAAAGAGGGAGAGGGAAAGAGAGAAAGAAAGAGACAAAGAGAAAGGGAGAGAGAGAGAGAGAGAGTCAGAAAGAAAGAGGGAGAGAGAGAGAGAAAGAGAGAGGGAAAGAGAAAGAGAGAGGAAGAAAGAGAAAGAGAGAGGGAGAGAAAGAGAGAGAGAAAGAGAGAGAGAGTGTGTGTGTGTCTAAAGTTAAGGCTGCTAGATGGGCTAAGACATCAGAGGCCGGAGAAGTTGACTTACACATTTTTTAATTGATTTTAGGACTCAGCTGAGACACGAAAGGACAGGGGCCGAATAATCAACGTGTATTAAAAAACTGAAAGTTCAACGAGTAAATTAATTAAAAGCCAGTGTTATGGTATTTAATTAATGGTATTCATTATGTTGGTGCTTCCTCCTACCCACTTCCAAAAATGTTGACGTAGCCTCATTGTGTTGTTGTAGCAACTCTCTGACTCGGAGTAATTAAAAAATAAAATCAGATATGCAGCAGGATTGGGAAACCTCTGGTGGTAAAATGGGACAAAATGGTTTTAAACTCCTGGAAGAAATAAGGGCAAATCGCTTTTGTACTTCTGGCAACAGGAAGGGAGGGAGGGAGAAGAAGGAAGGAAAGATAGAAGGAAGAAAGGGAGGGAGGGAAGGAAGGATAGAAGAAAGGGAGGCGGGAGGAAAAGGATAGAAAGAAGGGAGGGGGAGGAAGGAAGAGTGGAGGGAGAGTGGAAGGAAGGAAGGAATAGAGGGAGGGAGGGAGGGGGAAGAAGGAAGGAAAGATAGAAGGAAGAAAGGGAGGGAGTGAAGGAAGGAAGGATAGAAGAAAGGGAGGCGGGAGGGAGGAAGGATAGAAAGAAGGGAGGGAAGGAAGGATAGAAGAAAGGGAGGCGGGAGGAAGGAAGGGAGGAGGGAGAGGGGGAGGAAGGAAGGATAGAAAAAAGATTGAAAGAAGGGAGGGAGGAAGGAAGGGGAAGGAGGAGGAAGGGAGGGAAGGAAGGACGGAAGGAAGGGGTGAAGGAAGGAGGGTGGAAAGAAGAAAAGAAGGCAGGACAAACGGAAGGAAGGAGGGAGGGAGGGTGGGAAGGAGACAGAGGAAGGAATAGAAGGGGGTAGGGAGGGGGAAGAAGGAAGAAAAGAAACAAAGAAGAAAGAGAGAGAGGGAGGGAAGGAAGGAAAAATAGAAGGAAGGGAGGGAGGGAAGGGAAGAAGGAAGGAAAGGGAGAAGAAAGAAAGTGAGGGTGGAGGAAGGAAGGAAGGGAAGGAGGGGAAGGGGGAGGAAGGAAGGATGGAAAGAAAGACAGAGAGAAAAAAGGGAGGGAGGAAGGAAGCCCTCAATTATCTATCTCCGCAAAGGAGGGTAGCTGGGATCATGGGATTGAAGCCCCTCCCCTTTTTTACTCACAGCCATAGCTGCCATCTTGACTTTTTTGACCTTCTCTGGGGACGCCTCTCTATCGTAGTTCAACACCTGTCCAATAGTGGATAGCACAAGACGCTTCAGCCCCCGACGTGTTTGTTTTTCGACCTCTGCAACTTTAAGATGAGTGGACTTCAACTCCCAGAATTCCCCAAACCCCCCCCCACACACACACACAGGACAGCTGGCAGGGGGGGGAATTCTGGGAGTTGAAGTCCACTCATCTTTCCAAAGGCCCAGCACCGCTTTAGACTCCTGGGGAAAGTTTGAGATCTCTCTCTCCTCCCTGGCCTGAAAAGGAAAGAAATCGTCCTCTTGTTTCCATGGGCGAAGAGCAAAACTTGTCTCATGCCTGTGGCTGCCTGTGCTTCTCTCCCTCTGTGTGTGTGTGTGTGTGTGCACGCGCGCGCACGCGTTTCCATGTCCGTGGGTCGCCAAACATCNTTCTCTCCCTCTGTGTGTGTGTGTGTGTGTGTGCGCGCGCGCGCACGCGTTTCCATGTCCGTGGGTCGCCAAACATCTCCCCTTTTGAGGAAAAACATTTAGCAACATGAAATGAGAATATCAGAAAGCTGCTTCAAGCCAGAGACCCACTTCCTGAAAGAAAAAGCCTCGGGTAGAACAGCCTTTTGACATTTAAATGTTAATTCATAGCAATTTTGCTTGCGATTAGACGCCGCGGCACGCAGAAGATGTGGAGACGATGTGGGAAATATTTGCTGGCTGCCCACGTCGGCTGCGTCCTTCCCTGCCCTCCCTGCTTCCTATTTTCAGATTTTTTTTAATGCCGCCTGCACGTTGCAAATGTTTTAATAACCCCCATAATACCTTGCAGGGTGGAGTCGAGGCAACTGAATGGAGGTGAATGTTTACTGGCCAGATGCCCTTCCTGTCACCAGTGGAGAGTTCTATCTATCTATCTATCTATCTATCTATCTATCTATCTATCTATCTATCTATCTATAAGCAGGGGTGGGATTCAAATTTTTGACTAATGGTTCCACGGGTGTGGCTTAGTTGGTGGGCGTGGCTTGGTGTTCATGTGACTGGGTGGACATGGCTTGGTGGTCATGTTATTGGCTGGGCGTGGCCAACTCAACATCACTCACATTGAGGCACGCATCTCCTCGCCTGGCCTCTCATGACTGTGGGGATGCTGCAACAGTCGTAAGTGTGAAAAATGGTCATAGGTCACTTTGTTCAGTGCCATTGTAACTTTGAATGGTCACTCCACACAAGCAGAGTACCAGCAAAAGAGGGAAAGAAAACTCCAGAGAAGCTCCGGAGACAGGAAGTCTTAGTCCTGCCAAGAATGTAATAAGGGTTAAGGGAGAGGCAGTTTCTGTAAGCAACACCAGAATGTTTCCTTCCTGCCTTCCTTACAGGATTAGCCCAGTAATTTCTTCTAACAACCGGTTCTCTGAACTACTTAGAAGGTTAACAACCGGTTTTAGCAAGTAGGTGCAGATCTATAGAATCCCACCCCTGTATATAAGGGTCAAATTCATTCAGGAATATATTCAGGGGTGGGTCTGCAGGAGTTCAGGATAGCCCCTAGCTAAGATTCTGTGTATTTGTTCCATGTAATATGTTGGGGAGGAGGGTTTCCTTCCTCCCTCCTGTCTCATTCCTTCCTTCCTTCCTTCCTTCCTTCCTTCTTTCCCACCCTTCTTCTCTTCCCTCCCTCCCCCCTCTCTCCTTGTCTCCCTGCCCACTCTTTCTTTCCCCCTCCCTCCTTCCTTACCTTCCCTCCATCTCCATTTCCTTCCTTCCACTCTTCTCCCTCCTATTTTCTTCCTCTTTCCCTCTCTCCCTCCATCCTTCCCTCCATCCCTCTCCATTTTCTTCCTTCATCTCTGTCCTTCCTCCCTCCCTCTTCATTTCCCTCCCTCCCTTCCTTCCTTTCTCATTCACTCCCTCGTTCCTCTCCTCCTTCCTCCTCTCCAGTCCCTTCCTTTGTTCCTTCCTCTCTTCTCCCCCTATTTCTTTCCTATCTCTTCATTTCTCTCCCTTCCTCCTTCACTCCCTCCCTGCTACCTTCCCTCTTCCCTCCGTCTCTAGTCCCTTCCTTCCTCCCTCTCTTCTCCCTCCTATTTCTTCCCTCCCTCTCCAATTCCCTCCCTCCTTTCCTTCCTTTGACTGTTTTTATTAATTCCACAAGCCACCCAGAGTCACAGTGTTCAAGCTTATCAAGGCCTTATAAATCTTCAGAAAAAAAATAAGTAAATAAAAAGCTTTCTTTTGTGCCCAAGGAAAAAATGTGCAGGAACAACGAATCAGTGCGAAGGCCCATAAACCTTTTGCCAGATGAAAACCAGATCACACCAGCCCCGATCCCCATTTCAGGTAGAACTGGCTGGTTCCCCAAATCCCAGGGCTTTCCACACACCTCCTCCTCTTGCAAGCATCGTTTTCCAGGGCTCGCATTTCTAAGCGCCAAGATTACCTGATGGTCCCTTTTCCTATTCGCAGGGTTCACTAAAAGGGCCTCCGGTTTGGGGGAATTACTGTTGCCTTGGAATGAATCGTGGCAGTCAGAAAAGGAACTACGAGCAGCTGTATATGTAACTTTGAATGGTCACTGAATGAACTGTTGTAATTTGAGGATTTACCTGTATTTGAGCTTCTCCTAAATTCCTGCCTTAAAAAAATTTAAAAAATGAAAAAAAACCAACAACAATTGTTAACTTACCCAAAGAAATATTGTGGTGCAAATAGTCCTCATCTTATAAGCATTCGTTTAGCGACCACTGGATGGTACAACGGTACTGGGGAAAAAAGGTACTTATGACCAGTCCTCGCACTTACATCCATTGCAGCACATCCCCCCCATGGTCATGTGATCAAAATTCAGGTGCTTGACTCTTATTTATGACGGTCACAATGTCCTGGGGTCATGTGATCTTGACCAGCTAAGTCAAGAGAGAAGTCCGATTCACTTAACAACCTTGTTCCTACCTTAACAACTGCAATGACTTACTTAACAACAGTGGCCAGAAAGGCTGTTAAAAAGGGGTCCAAGCTCACTTAGCAAATGCTTCGCTCAGCCGCACAAAATTTGGACTCCATAGTGGTCATACATTCAAGGACCACCTGTACCAAACAAGATAGATAGATATGGATGGATGGATGGATAGATGGATAAATAGATAGATGGATGGATGGATGGATGGACAGATGATGGATGAATGGACAGATTAATGGATGGATGGATGGATGAATAGATAGATAGATAGAGATGGATGGATGGATAGATGGATAGGTAGATAGATAGATAGATAATGGATAGATAGATAGATAGATAGATAGATAGATAATGGATAGATAGATAGACAGATGATGGATGAATGGAGGTATAGATAGATACATATGAATGGATGGATGGATAGATAATGATGGATGGATATAGATGGATAGATAGACATGAATGGATGGATGGATGGATAGATGAATAATGGATAGATAAATAGAAAGATAGATAGATAGATGTTGGATGGATAGATGGATAGATGGATAGGTAGATGGATGGATAGATACACAGGGATAGATGTTGGATTGATGGATGGATAGATGGATGGATGGATAAATAGATAGATAGATAGATAGATAGATAGATAGATAGATAGATAGATAGATAGATAGATAGATAGATGTTGGATAAATGGATAGATGGATGGAGAGATGATGGATGGACAGATGGATAGATAGATAGAGAGATAGATAGATAGATAGATAGATGTTAGATAAATGGATGGATAGATGATAGATGGTTAGATGGATAGATGGATGGATAGATGGATAGATGGATAGATGGATAGATGGATAGATAGATAGATAGATAAATTGATAGATTGATAGATAGATAGATAGATAGATAGATAGATAGATAGATAGATAGATAGATAAAGTGTGTGTGTGTGTTGCTTAATTTTATAAACTCCTTCTAGACTAGCAGATTGGCCCTGCGTGGTTATAAGTTACTGGTGCCGAAGGAAACGTAACACGACACACTCGCTTCAAATTAAATGTTTCCGTGCAATTAAAACGAAGCATTCAGCCTTGGCATAATAAACTGAGGTGATTAGCATTCCACACACAACTGCTTTTATTGTGCATTACGGCGCCATAAATACGGTCCCTCCACGGGAGAGCTCAGCAGGCCATGGGGTGGTGGAAAGATACCTTGCCACTGTTTGTTATTGGAACATTAAAAGGGGCTTTGACACTGGCGCACAAGTCCGAGTTTAAGAGGCTGATCTCTCTCCTGACACATTTTGCAATGGCGCTTGGAGGCAACTGGAGTTCGGCTTGGCTCCAAAAAAACCTGCAATTCACTCCGAGGCTCTTCCAGATGTTACTTTTTTCTTTTTTTCCCCCTTTTCCCGTGCAAGAAATGAACGGCTATCACTCATGTATGGCACACAGAATCGAGAGCATCTTCCTCCGGGGAGCTTTCTGTCAAGGGAATGTCATCTCATTCCAGAAAAAGGCAAAAAATATCTTTTTAAGTCTCTGGGGGAGGAAAAATATAGACATTTTTAATAGAGGAGAGGAGAGGAGAGAAGATGGAAGGGAGAAATAGATAGATGATGGTTGGGATGGGATGGGATAGAAAAGAGGAGAGAAGAAAAGAAAAAGGAAGAGAAGGGAAGAGTAGAGCAATAGATGGATGATGGATGGGTTGGGATGGGATAGAGGAGAGGGCAGGGGAGAGGAGAGGAGAGGAGAGGAGAGGAGAGGAGAGGAGAGAAGAGAAGAGAAGAGAAGAGAAGAGAAGAGAAGACGGAAGAGTAGAGCAATAGATAGATGATGGGTGGGTTGGGATGGAATGGGATGAGATAGGATGGGATGGCATAGAAGAGGAGAGAAGACAAGAAAAGAGGAGAAATAATAGCAATGGACAGATGATGGATGGAATGAAATGGAGTGGAATAGTATACTATAATATAAAATTAGAATAGAATAGAATAGAATAGAATAGAATAGAATAGAATAGAATAGAATAGCCAAGTTGTGAGGGACCTTGAAGGTCTTCTAGTCCAACCCCCTGTTCAGGCAGGAAACCCCCACCCTTTTTTTCTAAAGAAGAGATATTTGTCCAGAATGGTATAGGGTATCCTTCTTCAACAAGGGGTTGGATTAAAAGTCTCTTAGAGGTCTCTTCCAGCTCTATTCTGATTGATTGATTGATTGATTGATTGATTGATTGATAATCCTATCCAGGGGTGGGATTCTACCAGTTCGTACCTATTCGTGAGAAACGGTTATTAACCTTCTAAGCAGTTCGGAGAACTGGTTGTTAGAAAAAATTACTGGGCTAATCCTGTAAGGAAGGCAGGAAGGAAACATTCTGGTGTTGCTTACAGAAACTGCCTCTCTGTTAACCCTTATTACATTCTTGGCAGGACTAGACTTCCTGTCTCAGGAACCTCTCTGGAGTTTTTTTCCTTCTTTTGCTGGTATTTTGCTTGTGTGGAAGGACCATTCAAAGTTAGTGGCACTGAAAAAAGTGACATGACCATTTTTCACACTTACGACTGTTGCAGCATCCCCACAGTCATGAGAGGCCAGGCGAGGAGATACATGCCTTGATGTGAGTGATGTTGAGTTGGCCACGCCCAGCCAATAACATGACCATCAAGCCATGTCCACCCAGTCACATGACCACCAAGCCACACCCACCACCTAAGCCACGCCCAAAGAACTGGTTGATAAAAATTTGAATCCCACCCATGATCCTATCTTTCTAGGAAGATAGCCATTGACAGGCAACACCGCCTCAAAATCTGACACTGGTCTACATGACAAGGTGGCCACCTCCTTCCATGGCCCCCTTTGGACCAGGATGTCTCTCCCATCTGAACTTTGTTCTGGAAGACTCCATTGATTTTTAGAGATACTTATGTGCTTTTGCATTGTGTACCAGCTGTGCAGAAACTCACAGGAGGATAATGGCTACGGGGAGATTGCATGCTTTTATGACGACAGAGAGACGGAGTCTCTAAGTTTGAAAAGACATGAATTCTCCCTCAATTATAGCCCAGCCTGAAAAATCCACCGTCCTTGGAAGAAGCCTCTTCCTTCTTGAGAGTCCCAGCTGGGAAGTTATTAAATTTGGACTGCTCAGACTGGCCCACAGGTTTTTTGTGAGCTTAATTTGCCTTCGTGTTAAATGAACCAATTTAAACGGTTCATAATTTAATTTATAAAATCGCAGGAATGTGCTGTGAGATTTGTTCTTTGTCCAATGCAGGAGAGAGAAAGAAGTGTCATGTGTAAATCTTGCCTTGCCTTTCTTCCCTCCTTCCTTCCTTTCCTTCCTTTCTCATTCCTTTCCTTTCCTTCCCTTCCTTTCCTTTCCTTTCCTTCCTTTCCTTCCTTTCTCATTCCTTTCCTTTCCTTACTTTCCTTTCCTTTCCTTACTTTCCTTACTTTCTTCCTTTCCTTCCTTTCCTTCCTTCCTTCTTTCCTTTCCTTTCCTTTCCTTACTTTTCCTTCCTTTCCTTCCCTTTCTTTCCTTTCCTTTCTTTCCTTCCTTCCATTTCCTTCCCTTCCCTTCCTTCCTTTCCTTCCTTTCCTTCCTTTCCTTTCCTTCCTTCCCTTCCCTTCCCTTCCTTCCCTTCCTTCCTTTCCTTCCTT
>BHFT01022694.1:20027-41743 GCA_004320025.1 Laticauda laticaudata
CCTTTCCTTCCTTTCCTTCCTTTCCTTCCTTTCCTTCCTTTCCTTCCTTTCCTTCCTTTCTTTCCTTCCTTCCTTTCCTTTCCTTCCTTCCATTTCCTTTCCTTTCCTTTCCTTTCCTTTCCTTCCCTTCCCTTCCCTTCCCTTCCTTTCCTTCCCTTCCCTTCCTTCCTTTCCTTTCCTTTCCTTCCTTCCATTTCCTTCCCTTCCCTTCCTTCCCTTTCTCTTTTCTTCCTTCCCTTCCTGTTCTCTTTCTTTCCTTTCCTTCTCCTCCCTTCCTCTTCTTTTTTTTTCTTTTCCTATTCTATTAAATTTACTAAAGGATACTGTTTAGCCTATACAAAAACTATTTTATAGCCAGTTTGGTCTAAGGCTATAGGCTAGAAACCAAGGGACTGTGAGTTCTAGTTTCACCTGGCGAGATGGCCATCCTCCACTTACAACCAAACTTGAGCCCAACATTTCTGTCATTAAGTGATACATTTATTAAGTGTGTTTTGCCCCACTGTAGTACCATTCTTGCCACTGTTGTTAAGAAAATTGCTGCAGTTGATAAGCTAGGAACCCGGTTGTTAAGTGAATCTGGCTTCTATGTTGACTTTGCATATCAGAAGGTCACAAAAGCATGACCTTGGGATCCTAACTCTGAACCTGTTCCCAAGCATCTGGGATGTTTGATCACATGATCTCGAGGATGCTATCAAGACCGAAAAATGGTCTTAAGTCACCTTTTTCAATGCCATTGTAACTTGGAACGGTCACTAAACGAACTGCAGAGGTCACCAGTCTTCCCGGGAGGCCATCAAAGTTAAGCTTTGCAAATCTTCTCCTTGCCCAGACTAATGTTCTCCATCTTCAAGGAATAAAAGAAACATCATTTGCAGCCAAACACATAAAGGAAGGAAAATAAACATCTGTTTTTATCAGCAATAGAGCAGCTATGAGAATGGGCGTAAAATCTGGGCAGCATGCCAGGCTGGCCAATTTCAATAAATGCTCAATTTGGCAGACAAACTCCTTTGCCAACTGCCTTGCTCCAATGGCCCAAACATCAAAGCTGAGGTTGGGCATATTGGCCACTGTGATGACCCACAGATAAGCAAAGCCAACACAAGATAAACTCACATTTGTTCCCACCAGGTGCTGCTCTCAGCTTGCATCTCTTTTAAACTCTCATTCCCAGGTATGGCTAATGAAGGGAATTAGGGCCCTTTCCTTCCCCGTAAGCCATGCCACCCACGTTGCTCCCTTCTCCATTCCTCCCTGTGTGCCCTAGGATGAAGACGGGGTGGGCCTGGGTCTTCTTCTGAACTCCCTCTGCCTTTTTCTCCTTCTTCCCTGCCCTGCCCCACCAGACTTTGCCCTTCCCCAGTTTCCTCCACAGCCAACGGAGCCCCACTCCCACTCCCTGTCAGTTATTCGTCTTCCTCCTTGGATTCAGACTCCAACAGGGGCATGACAGCCACCGAGGCAAAAAAACAACACAGGTAATACTTGACTTATAACAGTTCATTTAGTGACCACTCAAAAATACGACAGGAAAAAAGTGACCTATGACCATTTTTCACCCGTAAAATGCGATCCAAATTCAGACCCTTGGCAACAGATTGATCTTTATGATGGTTTGGAACATCCAGGCCTCACATGATCTGCTTTTGTGATCTTCTGACTGGCCAAGTCAAGGCAGGAAGCCGGATTCACTTAACGACCATGGTAGGAACGGAACGGCTGCAGAGATTCACTTAGCAACAACTGTGACAAGAAAAGTTGTAACACGGGGCCTGAGCTCACTTAACGAATATTTCACTGAGCCACGTAATTTTTGGGCTGAATTGTGGTCGTATCTCGAGGACCGGCTGGGCTTGTGGTCCCATCAAGGGAAGAAATGCATTTAGCTCTCGGCCCAGCGGAATGATCTAGAATTCTCGCCGCCGACATTTTTCCACACCGTGGAAATAAATGTCCCAGTTTTTATGCCTTTGAACTCCTCCGTATCTTTGCTGTTTTTCTCTGTCTTGCTAACCTCTCAAATGCTCCCTCTCGTGAACCATTTAAAATGTGTGCCGTGTGTTTCCTTCCAGATCGGTCGGTGTACATGGATTCGGTGTAGGGTTTGATGAATAGCACAGGCCAGAATACAGAAGAAGAACTGAGTTGGAAAGGAAGGGGACCTTGGAGATCTTCTAGTCCAACCCCTTGCTCAAAAACCATTCCCAATAAATGGCTGTCCCATCTTTTCTTGAAAACCACCAGTTGTTGGAGCATCCACAACCAAACGTAAATCGCAAGGTCCTTTTTAATAATAATAATAATAATAATAATAATAATAATAATAATACCATTATTATTCTCATCTTCCTTATTGTGAGTGGTGCATTGGGCTAGCAGAGAAGCCCTCACCTCACAATCAGGAGGCTCTGAGAGTTCAATCCTACATAGAGGCAGATATTTCTCTCTCTGGGCACGATGAGAATTTATCTGCTGAATATAACTCCTCATTGGTGACAGGAAAGGCATCTGGCCAGGAAACATTCAGCTTCATTCAGTTGCCCAGACTCAGTGTTGATATTCAGCAGGTTCTGACCAGTTCTGGAGTACCAGTAGCGGAAATTTTGAGTCATTCGGAGAACCGGCAAATCCCACCTCTGACTGGAAATTTTACAGTATCCTTCCCCTGCCACGCCCACCAAGCCACGTCCACAGAACCGGTAGTTAAAAAAATGTGGATCCCACCACTGCCCAGACTCCACCCTGCAAGGGATTATGGGGTCATTAAAATAAGATGATCTTCCCTATCACCTCATCTTCTTCTGGCTATAGCTTTGTTGCTTGTATCTTCTGATTTAAATTGTTTAATTAGTATCCTAGTGTGATTTATATTGATTGCTCATTTAGTATCCATGCCTATCACTAAATGTTGTATCTAATGGTTTGTGATGAATGTATTTTTACAATGACTATGATAAAGATCTGTCACTATTGTTGTATGTACACTGAGAGCTTATGCATCGGAAACAATTCCTTGTGTGTCTAATCACGCTTGGCCAATAAAGAATTCTAATTCTTGAAACACCTTTTAATTTTGCAATTCATGCATGAATCCTATAAACTTTATTGATAGGTTACTTCGTGGTTGGGAAATAAATTCTGGGCTGGACTGGGCTTCCCCCACCCACCCCCGAAGCGACAAGTGCTCTGCTTAATGACCTGTGTGGTCACTTAACGACTGCAATTGGGGGATCTGGGATTGCAGTCATTGAGTGAAACAATCACAAGGCTTCTTCGCTTAACAGCTGTAATGACTTATGACCAAAAGGGTCTGTCAGTTGAAAACTATCTATAATGAATTACAAAGAATATTTTTGCTTCAGTTGTGATCATGTCCAGGATTTCTCAATCTTGGCTATTTTATTTTATTATTTTATGTTATTATATAGTGGGTCTACCCATGCTTCGCTACAAAACTATGTGATCGGGCTTAGTTTTTTGGGAGGAAAATAAGGGGGAAAAGTTCTGCCTCTGCCTACCAGCATCCATCGGTATTCATCTGGCTAGTGTCCTGTCAGTGTGTGAGAGAGTGGAGGGCTGTTTGGAAACTGAAAGAGTATTTCCTGTGTGAGCAAGGAGACAGCAAGGAGCCTCGGCATAGCTTAGCTCAACTGTTCTGTACCAAAGCTGCTTGGTGCTCTGAAATTGAAACTCCTCTGCTTGTATTTTGTATTTGGAAGAGATTTCTTTCCAGGTGGGGAGGGGGAGTAGGACTCCTCAGCATAAGAGATGATGATGATGATGATGATGATGATGATGATGATGATGATGATGATGATAATAATAATAATAATAATAATAATAATGGAAATACTAATGCTTTGATGGTCATTTCGAAAAATCCTTTCTTAGTGAGCACATAGGAGGAACATAGGTGCCAATTTTCAAGTTTGTAGGCTTTAGGGTTGTGGAGATTTTGTGATGATGCGTGGGTGGTTTATATATAGAGACTGTAGTTTTATTTATTATATATTGTTATTTTATTATTATTTTACTTTTTCCTTATTTTATTTTATTTTTATGTTGCTTATATAAATGTTATATAAGCAACATAAAAATAAAATAAGGAAAAAGTAAAACTACCAGCTCTCCAAATTAACCTGGATCAAACATTCCTTGTCAATGCAGGTCGTCCTAGACTAACAATCTTTCATTTAATGACCATTCAAAAGTGACTTACAGGTAGTCCTCACACCTACAACTGTCATGAAATCCCCAAGGTCACATTATCAAAATTCAGAGGTTGGCAACTGACATGTACTTATGACAGTTGCAGCGTCCTAGGGTCACAAGATCCCCATATGCTATCTTCCCAACCAGCTAAAATAAACAGGGGCGAAATATGTTCCACCCAATTCCATATTTATTCAAACATTAAGGCAAACCACAGAATCAGCCAAATAAATATGATGCAGAAGAAAAATCCCAGAATTGATTAATTTATCAATCAAACCTTTACATTAAAAGAGATATGATCCCAAATTGGAGACTTTTCAAAGGGAGAATGGAGCTACCAGTATCTTATCAGCTGAAATGCAACAATTTAATATTTTTTGTGCTGGAATCTTCCATAAATCAAAAATTACTCTTATCTCATGTTGCTGGCTTTGTTTGCATGAGTATTGTGCTAAATATTAAGCAACAATAAGCCTGGGTTGCTTTATTTATGCATGTATTTCTTCGTAAGGGACTATGTTTCCTCACAGCCTGCTTGCTCAAATTTAATAGTATAACAAAATAACAGAGTTGGAGGGACCTTGGAGGTCTTCTAGTCCACCCCCCTGCTGAGACAGGAGACCCAATACCATTCCACACTAGTGGCTATCCAGTCTCTTCTTAAAAATTTCAGGTGTTGGAGCATTTACAACTTCTGGTGGCAAGCAGTTTCACTAGTTAATTGTCTCCACTGCTAGGGAGTTTCTCCTTAATTCCAGGTTGCTTCTCTCCTTGATTAGCTTCCATCTGTTGCTTCTTGTCCTGCCCTCAGGGGCTTTGGGAAATAAATTGACCCACTCTTCTCTGTGCCAGACCATTGTTGAAAGAAAAATCCATTCCGGTTCCAAGACAGGAGAAAGATGCTGTAAATAAAATGGAGGCAGGCTGCAGGAAAGGAAATATCTGTTTATTTGGTAGCCAGAAATGTCAATGACAGCAGCATGTTTCTGGGGTAGCTGACAAAACGGGGTTGAGAGTAGGTGGGTTTTGTACACATTCTTCGGGGCTTTGTGATTGAGATGCCTGTTCCTGTGTAAGAACATGTCCTTTATTAAGGACCAGGAGAGACAGGAGAGCAGCCTTCCACTATCTGAGGGGCTGCCACAGAGAGGAGGAAGGGGGTCAAGATATTTTCGAAAGCACCTGAAGGCCAGACAAGGAAGAATGGATGGAAACTGAATAAGGAGAGATTTAACCTGGAATTAAGGAGAAATTTTCTGACAATGAGAACAATCAACCCATGGAAGAGAAGTTGCCTTCAGAAGTTGTGGGAGCTTCATCACTGGAGGTTTTCAAGAAGAGATTGGATTGCCATCTATCAGAAATGGTGTAGGGTCTCCCGCTTGGTTAGGGGGTTGGACTAGATGACCTACAAAGTCCCTTCCAACTCTGATTATCTGTTACAATTTTAATGGATGTTGCCAGATTCCCATGAGGTCATGTCGGGGTCTACAGGCAACAAAGGAAATGTAAATCCTAGGTCCATGATGGTTAACTTATGGCATGCGCAGCATGGCAGAGGTGGCGTGCAGAGCCCCCTCTGTGGGCACATGAGCCATCACACCAGCTCAGCTCCACCGTGCATCCGCACGCACGCCTCCTACTAGCCAGTTGGTCTTCGGGTCTCTGCCGCACATACGTGGGGGGGCAAATGTGTGGGGAATGCACATTCATGCACGGGGGTGGGGTGCATGCACAGGGGACATGAACACATACGTGGGGGTGCATGCATGGGAGATGTTCACATATTGCATTTTGGGGGTGCATGCATGCACATGCTTTGGGGACTCAGTGCTGAAAAGTTTAGCCATTACTGTCCTATCTGTTTGTCTGAGCTAATCTTGTCAGCTCCGGCTTGCCTGATTGTGTTGCTTATTTGGAGTTTCTTTGCTTTTGAGTAGGTGGGCCCAGTCTTTCCAAATGGGTGCAAAATCTCCATTCCTAAAGGCCGTGTCGCACTGCACCAACGGATTGAAAGAGGATGAAAAATGGACAAAAAACCTTGCCATCCGTTGGAAAACGCGATGTACTCACTGCCTCCGTTTTGCTTCCTCTCTATGCCGGTCCAGCATCCGTTTATTGACGTTTCATCCACTCAAAAAATTTGGGCTGCCCAAAACTTTTGCGCGGAAAATGTATCCAATTCGTCGTTCTGCATCCGCTACGCATACGCTAGACATCCGTTACGCATCCGTTATGCATCCGCTATATCCACTAGGCATCCGCTGCGCATCCGCGCAACTCCATCCACCCGGACGCAGGGAGGAAGCGAACGGACGCAGAACGGATGCAGAACGGATGCCTAACGGAAGCAGAATGGAAACAAAGCATTTAAAACGGAAAAAACGTTCGCAGAGGGGACCTATCTCGGATATTAAGGATGCATAGAGGATGCCTAGAGGATGCCTAGAGGAATGCAAAGGGACACCTAGGGGAAAACCTACACTGCCTATAAAAAGGGCAGCAACTCGTCTGCATCTCACTTTCAGACCAGCAGCCCAGCTGTGCAGACCTCTGCAGCCTTCATCTGACTCTTGCTCTTCCACAGCATCCAGTCATGTCCACCGTGGATTGCGACAAATCCTTTCGGCAGCCACATCCTTCTGCAACACTGCGGAAACCATCTACAGTCTCTGTGAACAGTACTATGGAAGAAAAGGAGGCACCCAAAAAAAGTCTGGCTCCGAAGATGTTCGCCAGAAGAGCACAGTACGTACTTTACGACAAGCTGATGGCGGAGCTCAGGAGCGAAGACACTCGGGCGTTCCAGAACTTTATGAGGATGCCTCCAGCCATGTTTGATGAACTTGTGCAGCGCCTGACACCAGGTTGACAAAGACCAAAACCAATTTCCCTTCCAGCCTGGAACTTGGGCTCAAGGTGACACTCACTTTGCGCCACCTGGCCTCAGGGACCTCCTACAGGAGCATGCAGCACGGCTGGAGGTGCCACCCAGTACCATCAGCTTTGTTGTCAGAGACGTGGTGCAGGCCATCATCGAAGAATACCTGGAGGAGCTCCTCCAGTGCCCCTCCACTGAAGAAGGCTGGAAGAATGTTGCAGAGCAGTGGTATCAGAAGTGGAACTTACCGCACACCGTTGAGCCATCGATGGCAAGCACGTGGGCTGCAAAGCTCCAGCCAATTCAGGGTCCACTTATCACAACTACAAGGGCTTCTTCAGCATCAATCCTCTTTGCCATGGTCGATGCTGACTACAAGTTCATGTACATCGATGCTTCAGGCAACGGGTCATCTTCAGACCCAGGTATACAACGCCAGTCACCTCAAGGAGGGGCTGGAAAGAAACCTCATCCTGGGCTTCCAGATCCAGAACCCCTGCCCAACAACACACAAGATGTGCCCTACTTCATCGTGGGGGATGACGCCTTCTTCCTCACAAACCTACCTCATTGAAGCCCTACACCCAGACTCCTCACCCGTGAAGAGAGGATCTTCAACTGCAGGCTGTCCAGGGCAAGGCGGGTGGTGGAGAACGCCTTTGGCATCCTGGCCAACAGGATCCAGGTACTTCTCACCAACATGCGCAGCATCGCCCAGAGACCATGAGGAGGATCGTGGAAGCTTGCTGCATCCTGCACAATCTCATGCACACCGCTACCCGGTCTTGCAGGACAGGCTCGTGGACCGCCAGCAAGGCAATGGGGACATGGAGCCTGGGGAAATGGAGACAAGGGCGAACCCTGATCGACACTGAGGGTGTGCAAGGGCCCAACAGAAGCCTCACGTGAAGGGAAGAAGCAGCGCAAACCTCCTGAAAACTGGTGCAACTCCCCAGCTGGAGAAGTGGAGTGGCAAGACAGGATGGTACATGCTTAATGGACGCTTCCTTCAGCCTGTCTCATCACAACGGATGGGATTGGGCCATGTATGTTGGGTGGGCCTACGATGAACAGGGCGTTCAATAAAGAGTTGTTGTTTTGTTGTTGACATGTGTGGATGATTATTACATTATTATTGATAATAAAGGGCCAAAGTGTGGCAGCTGGGAGGGTGGACCATACATCCACTATGCTTGCACTGGAGGTTTATCTATCCCACAACTATTACACATCCCACAGGTATCCCTGCCCATCCCACAGCTATCCCTGCCCATCCACAGGATCCCTGCCATCCCACAGCTATTTAACTCCACAGGTATCCCTGCCATCCCCACAGCTATGTTAACCCATCCCAAAGGTATCCCTGCCCATCCCACTGCTATCTTAACCCATCCAAAGGTATCCCTGCCCATCCCAGTGCTATCTTAAACCCATCCACAAGCATGCAAAGGCTAAACCATTTCTAAAAGTTTCCACCCAGACTTTATAGAAAAAAAATAATGAAGCAAGTGTGTTGAAACAAACATAAACTTTATTAATAACAAACTTGTAAAAGCAAAATGACCCAAGTCCAAGTGTCCAAATAAAGTCCCACAAACATCCAGGCAGCCAGTCTCTGGCAATCCTCTTTGGTCACTCGGAGGTGTGTGCCCAGTCTAAGGTGTTAGGGTGCAGGTGCTGTGGAGGTGGGTGCTGCTTGCAGTGCGGTCTGAGGTGTTGCTGGAGTGCCTGGCCCCGAGAGGACAACAGGGGACGGTGTGTTGAGAAGGTGTCAGACAGCTGGCTCAGGCCTCCTCCATGCCATGGGGTGTCAGCCCAGTACTGAGGACAGATGTACTGAGGCCGGCTTGGCTGTGGGATGGAGGAAGGAGCAGTGTAGTGGGGCTGTCTGCTCTGCAGCGGGTGAGGACTGGCGTGGTGGCATCATTGGCGTGGATGCCATCAGCTGGCATCGGTGGCATCCATTGGAACTGGTGGCAATGGTGTCGCCTTATGACTCTGTGCCTAATTGGAAGGGCTGCTGTCTGTGCTGCTGGACCTCCGGGTAGCTGTAGCCCTGGTAGGTGAGGGGCTGTGAGAAGCCTTGGTATGGGAGGGACATCACCTGGGGTGGAGAGCAGACCTGGACTGGGTGGGAGCAGGTTCCTCTGGGCTGGAGGGTTGTTAAGCAGCGTGATGATCCTCTCCTTCACCACCTGGTACTGGGACCGCCATCTCCTTGAGGGTCTGGTTGACATAATTGAGGAAGGGCTTGCGCGTTGGAGCAGGAGGATTTGATGGGGACCAGCTGAGAGAGGAGACCTTATGCTGGGCGAATAGTGTCCCTGATCTCCAGCAGGACCTTGTGGCTCTGCCCCTCCTGCGGTCTGGCTCTCTGGCCTTACTGTGGAGGCGGAGTGTGGGTGGATGCGGCTTCTGCAGCAGTGGACTCAATCTGTCCTTTCTCCCACCGCACCAGGTAGTCCTCCTCACTCTCCACCACATGTTCCACACCTGCCCGGGGGTTCTCCGCCGTGGCACGCTCCAAGAGACCTGCATGGAGACAGGGACTGACTCTCGGCCGCCAGAGGACTGGCTCTCAGCAGGCTGCTGGAGAGAGAGGGTAGACAGATGGACTCCTGGTGCTCCTCAGTGGCGGACCTCACCCTCCAGGAAGCTGCACTTGGCCATGACATAGTTCTCCTGTCCGTCAGCTAACCGCGGCCTGCCAGATTTTTTGCGGTGCAGCTTCCTGTACCAGGTGTGCATGTGCTTCCACCACGCAAGGAGCACATCCGATGTGTAGCCCAGACTCTCTGCCCTCTCTCTCCAAGCAGCCTGCTTTCCGCTTTGTGTCCCTGTACAGCCGGTGTCCCTTCCACCACAGATAGTCATTCTCTGTCAGTCACTCCAGCACCTCATCCTCGTGCGCTTCCTCAATGTAGTTCTGCCTCTCCCATCCCCGCATAGCGCCTCTTCCTCCCTTTGGCAGGACCAGATGGGCCCTCATCTGAGGGGCTTCCAGGTTGTAGGGGCTGCTCCTCCACACCAACAGCAGCAGCAGCATCTTCAGCATCATCACCAGCAGGATCATCATCATCAGCAGCAGCAGCAGCAGCAAGACCAGGATCAGCAGCAGCAGAGTAGCACCAAGCAGCAGGGTCAGCAAGACCAGGAGCACAAGCAGAACAAGCAGGACCAGCAGGACCAGCAGGAGCAGAAGCAGCTTCAGCAGAGTACGCAGCAGAAGCACCACTGCCAGGAGCAGCTACAGCAGAAGCTCCAGCAACAGAAGAGCGAGCCGAGCCAGCAGAAGCCCCAGCAGAAGCAGAGTCAGGGACAGGGGCGGAGGGTGGCCCTGTCCCTCTTGCCAGGGATTGGCAGCAGGTTGCTGAGGCTTTCACTTCTTCCCATGGTTGTGGGGTTGCTGGCTGGCAGGAAGTCTTTGCAGGAAGGCTGGCAGCCACCAAGGCTGGCAGGAAGGCTGGCAGGAAGCCTGTTAGGAAGCCTGCAGGAAAGGCTGGCAGGAAAGGCAGGCACCAAGGCTGGCAGACAGACTGGCTGGCAGCTAGGCTGGCAGGGAGGCTGCCCAGGAGGCTGGGAGGGCAGGCTGGGAGGCAGGCTGCAGCAAGCTGGCAGGAAGGCTGGAAGGCAGGCTGGCAGGAGGCTGCCCAGGAGGCAGGGAGGCAGGCTGGCAGGGAGGCTGGAAGGCAGCTGGAAGGCAGGCTGCCAGCTAGGCTGGAAGGGAGGCTGCCCAGGAGGCTGGGAGGCAGGCTGGGAGGCAGGCTGGCAGCAAGGCTGGAAGGGAGGCTGGAAGGCAGCTTGCCAGCAAGGCTGGAGGGAGGCTGCCCAGGAGGCTGGGAGGCAGGCTGGGAGACAGGCTGCAGCAGGCTGGAAGGCAGACATGCAGGCAAGAACTCGACGTATCCAGCAGCAGGTCTTTTTCTCCAAATGCTGGCCATGTGGCGAGCTGCTTCCTGTATATCCGGGGGGCTTGCGCAATGCATACCCCCGCATTCGCAATTACGTAGATATCCGTTCTGCTTCCTCTGTGCATCCGCTTCATCCGCTGTGCATCCGCTCTGCATCCGTTGTTTCTGTTCCGCGTCTGCTTCGCTGAGGCCCCCCGGAAGCCCTGCGGTTGCGCCATCCACTCCCATCCGTTGGGCTTCCGTTCCGCATCCAATTTGCATCCGCCCTGCATCCTCCCCGTGTCCGTTCCTTTCCGTGTTATCCGCTCCAATTATGCAAATTTTTGCCCCTTTCTAGAGTCTGAGAGCGGATAACAACGGATGGAACATTTTTCTCTTCCGTTGTGTCCTTTTTGCATCCATTGGGCAGTGTGACACGGCCTTTAAGACCGGCCTCTTTATGCTTCAGCTTGAGTCTGTTTTCCTGTGGCAGAAATATTAAGAATAAAGAATATTTTAATATGGGGAGGGCTTTCCTATGGCCTCAAATATTTCTCCTTTTTGTCTTCCTGATCCACAACCGCCATTTCCTCCGCAGCCATGAGTTGCCTGGCACTCAGGTTGTCGATTGTGGGGTCAGGGGGGAAAAACAGAAAAGTCGGCGCAATTACCCAGCAACCAAGAGAACAAGAACAGCTTTTCAGGCAGGTATCAGAAGGGGGATCTCTAAGAGAGACTCAAACTGGACGTAATATTCTGTGTATTTCCTTGGCGCTCTTTGCTATTGTTGTGATGGGTGATAAGAGTTTTAATAGGAATGTTTGACACTCTGGGATTTCTTGAGAAGCACAATATCAATCCAATAAAGCTTTGTCAGAAAGCAGGAGGGGGGAAATATTCTGGAAGGAAAAGAAGAAGAAAAGAGGTTTGGTGTTTTTTTGTTTTTTCGGTGACGGATCCAGACTGGATCCAGAAATTCAAGCAACAGTAATGGTGGTATGCTACCGGTTCGGCCCGGTTTGGACAAACCGGTAGTAAAAAAATCTACTGGTATGGCTGAACCTGTTCCTCCAACGATCAGCTGAGAGGATAAAGGAAGTGACAAGCGTATGGGTCGCTCCTAGCTTTTCGTTTCTTCATACTCTCAGCTGATTGGCACGTTAGGGGCACCGAACCAGGAGCAAACAAGATAGGAACCCAGCCCATCTCCACTAGCAGAGCCCTCCCATCTAGACCCAGAGGTTTAAAAAGGGTATAAAAACCTTCCAGGAAGTCCTTGACTTACAACGGTTCATTTAGTGAACATCCAAAGTTACATCGGCACTGAAAAAAGTGGCTTATGACCAGGGGTAGGATTGTACATGTTCAGATCGGTTGGTGTTAAGTTTGCATCTAATTCGCCGAACCAGTAGTTGAACCGACCGGCTGGCCCAGCCCACCCTGCCCCTCCCCTCCCAGGAATCTCCACGTGGCCCATTTTTGATGCAGGTAAGTGTAGGGTCCATGTGGAGGGGGAAAAATGGGCCTTCCGAAAGTACTGGAAATCTGGATATGGGCTTGTTTCCGGCTTCCAGAGGGCCTCCAGAGCCTGGGGGAGGCCATTTTTGCCCTCCCAGAGGCCTGAGGGAAGCCTCCTGACTCTGGGGAAGGCGAAAAATGGCCCTCCCAGAAGTTCCAGTGGGCCACACCCACCATGGCCATGCCCACCCAGCAACCGAGCAGCAAACCAGTTGCTGGGATTTTTGAATCCCACTCCTGTTTATCATCGTTTTTCAGAATTAGAGCCATTGCCACGTCCCCACAGTTGCATGATCAAAATTCAGACATTTGTCAGCTGACTTGTATTTATGACAGTCGCAGTGTCCCAGGGTTCTCATGATCCCCTTTTGCAACCGTCCAATGAGCAAAGTCAACGGGGAATCCAGATTCACTTAACAACCGTGTTCCTCACTTAACAACTGCAGGGATTCCCTTTAAGAACTTGTTAAATGGGACAAAGCTCACGAAACAATTGTCTTGTTTCATGACATACATTTTGTCTCCATTTCAGTCGTAAGGCGAGGACAATCTGTATTTTCCCCATCTGTCCCTTTGATTTCACCATTTATTTCACAATGCTATAATTTAGGGATTTACTGAAGCAAAACCTGCTTTGAATGCAGACCTCAGGACATAAAAGAAGGAAAAATTATCTCTTTGGGAAGGGAGGGGTGTTGTTTAAATTTCCCTGAGGCCCCCAGCCGATATCTGGACAGAGGGATCAGTTTTTGCACATCCAGAGTGTAGCTGCCAATCAAAATGTCAGCAGTTTGATTTGAAAATCAAAGCCTCCAGATTGAGTAACATTTCTCTCCCCTGAAGGACCTGCTGAAATTCATCGGCAGGGAATCGTTGACTTCGGGTTATTCCAATCGCTGTGACTATTTTTCTTCTTCTTCTTTTTTCATTTTTTTCTTTCCTTGCCTCTGATGTTTTCGGCTTTTCATCTGAAAGGATCATGTGCCTTTTTTTTCTTCTTCTTTTTAATCTGTTTGTATATTTTAGAGCCAGCTGGCATGATTAAACGGATGTGGGATTTAGATATCAAAATTAATATGCAGCCAGGGGGATTTCAAGGGAAGAAAAATGTTAAGATTTACACCAAATGTTACATTTAGAGAAAACGGATCTGTTTTTCCCCCCTGGGGTCCTTTTTTCTAGTCCCAATTCTCTGAAGCATCATGTAAACGGAAAATCCAGATTGGAGTTGTTTTTTTCCTCACACGCAATCCTTGAGTTACGACCAAGAATTGAGCCCAACATTTCTGTCGCTAAGGGAAACAGTGGCTCAATGTGTTTTGCCCTGTGTCACAGCCTTTCTTGCCCTGGTTGCTAAGTGAATAAGCATGCATAAGTGCACAATAGTGTCTACCATCCCTGTCCTTTTGTTCCCAATTATTAGTTCCTATTTCTTATGTTAAAGAAATTTCTTAAACTTATGTTTATTCTTGTTTCTGTTATAATGTTCTGTTATTAATGTAATAAATGAATCACTGCCCCTGTGAAGTAAGTAACACGATTACGCCGGACTCCACCTGTAATGTTTATCTCTCTTGACGAAAACATTTTCTTATTTTAACATTCAATAAATGTGGATAAATCTTCCATGGCTTGGATTGGCAAAACTGTCAATCTCCATCTCCTCTTTTGATTGATACTGGCTGGATTCCTGCTGTTGTAGATTACTTGGATTTTAACAATGATTGCCAATAAAATAAAATAACAAGTCCCAGCTCTTCAGGAACGCAATTTGCATCTTTAACAGTGCTATTTATTTCCAAATAATATTTAATCGCCATCCTCTCGCCGTAAAACATGGGCACTTTTATATTGCATAATCAGCAGTATATTTTGCTGCTGTCGTCGCCGTTTGTTGTAGCTCACCAATTAAAAAGGAATAAAATGTCAAAAAGTGACATCCATAAACGTTTCTCGGTACCCATAAGAAAGTTTGTATCTTTTCTTCTCGGAATTTGATTTACAAGGAATCCTCGCCTTACGACACTTGTTTAGTGACCATTCAAAGTTGGGAAAAATGCCATCGTAACTGAAACACCAAGGTTAGGAGGAAGTGAACTCACACCTACGTGCAANCTGGAATTCAAAAATCCCAGTAACTGGTTCACTGCCCAGTTGCTGGGTGGGCATGGGCGTGGCCATGGTAGGTCTATTCTACTGGAACTTTTGGGAGGGCCATTTTTTGCCTTCCCCAGTCCAGAGACTTCCCTCAGGCCTCCTCCCCTGAGGTCTGGAGGCCCTCCAGAAGCCGGAAACAGGTCCTTTTCCAGACTTCCAGGAAGCCCATTTTTCACCGTCTCAGAACCTCCACATGGACCTGCATTCAAAACAGGCCACATGGAGACTCCTGGGAGGGGAGGGGAGGGGTTGGTGGGGCCAGCTGGTCGGTTCAACTACCGGTTCAGCAAACCAGATATAAATTTAATATCCAGTTTGCCCAAACCGGTCCAAACCAACTGAATCCCACCCCTGCAATAGACCCTGTATAAGAACATATATGTGTATGTATATATGTATGTGTGTGTGTGTATGTACAGTATATATATATGTGTATATACATATGTATATACATATGTATATATATATGTATATACGTATACATGTCCATGTACACGTACACATACACATACATGTACACATACACATACATATACATATACATATACATATATGTCTAGGTGTGTTCGGGTCTTTTTCTGTGTAAGATTAAGAGTATCTTGGTGACGTTTCAGCGAGGTCCCTCTTCACCATCCTCAGGTTGGTGCTTTCAGCTTCATGCCAGCGCAAGCAGTGTTTGATCGGAGCTGCCGTCTCTCTATAAATACTGGTGGTGTGGGCTGGTGTGCTGGGCTGGTTAGCTGCGCTGCTGCCTCTTGATTGGTTAATGGAGTTGATGTTGGTATAATGGGCTGTGTGATGGCCTTGTGTGTGGAGATTTCCTGATCTTGTGCTGCTAATCTCCCTTGGTCTTTGTTGTTGTGATCTCTTTTCCATTAGCCTCTGCGTAATAACAGCTTTGGGTAATGGGTTGTGTGATGGCGGCTTGCAAGTTCTTTTGTTGTGTATCCTTGGTCTTGTGCTGTGAATATGCGGGTCATTTGCTGTGTTGCAACTTCTGAAGTTTCTTGTGGGAAAGATTTATTCCTGAGTTTTCTGATGTGATATCCTGAGCGGGTGCCATGATGTAACATTCTGGGTTTTAAGTCTGGCTCAAGTTTGGGGTCCTGGGTCCTGTGTTCTAAGCATGTGCAGCCTTGTTTGGTTTTGGGTCAGGGGTGCAACAGCTGCGAAGCAGCCGTGTCTTTTTCTGGATGGTGGTGTCCTTCTTTTATAGATGGGCTTGGCTGGGTCTGATGAGGGGATTGGCGGTTGGTGTCCATTTGTTTCAGTCTGTGTTGGTTTTCGTGGCTGGGACTCATTGTTGGTGAGGGCTAGCTTCCAGATGTCTTGTATGGCAGGAGGTATCATCCATTCTTATGTTATGGGGGTGTTCTCTATCTCATGGCTTTTCCCTGATTATTCTCTGCTGGAGTGTTCAGTGTTGGATATTAATGTTTGGTTCCTTCGAAATTAAATTTCAAATGTCCTGTGGCTTTATGGTTCTGGAAGAGAGAGGAAGTGTTTTCTTCTCTGTCTGACTGCATTTTGTGTTCTGGATGCGTGCATTTAATCTCCTGTTGGTTTGTCCAATGTATGTGGCTGGCAATTGTTGCATAGTATTTCATAAACTCCTTGGTTTTCTAGCTGATTTTGTCTTAGGGGTTTGTTAGGAGTTGGCTGATATTCTCCTATATTGTTTTTGTGAGAATTTTTTTGCTGATTTTGTCTCGTGTGCCTTTGATGTAGGGACGAGTGCGATACATTGTCTTGTTCTGTGTCTGGTGTTTGGGTACTCTTTTCGATTCGATTGAATGATAGTGTTCTTTGGGAATCCCAATTGAAATTAATACGTAGTTAGGATGTGGTAGTTTTCTGTTGCTCAGGTGGTCTTTGTCAGCTTAGGCGTTTGGTTCTGGAGATGATTCTTGGCTACGGAGTTGAATCTGTGCATGTAGTGATGGATGTTGCATTTAGGTAACGGTTGTGTTGTTTTTTTCCCAGTAGATTGGTGTTCCAGAGCCCATTGGGTTCCTTTGTAAATTAGGACATCTAGCGAAGGGAAGTTGGTTGTGGTTTCTGTTCCATGGGTGAATTTGTAATTTTGGGGAGAAAGGTTGTTAAATGTGGAGGAAAGTTGTCCATTGGTTTTTTGGTTTTTTTTTTCCTTTCTCGTGGTGACAAATTTACAAAATGTCATCTATATATCTGAGCAGAGTTTGTTTGGGTTTGATTTGTCTACAGAGCATTGGTTTCAAAACGTGTTCCATGTATAGGGTAGTGGCGACGACGGGCTGAGAGGGGTGATCCATGGGTGCTCCTTCTATCTGTTTGTATCTTTGTCCATTGTGATGAAGTATGTGTTGGTTAGGCAGTGGTTGGTCAGATCTAGGACCACATGTTGTGGGGGTTCTATTTGTTTTGGATGGCTGTCAAGGCTTTCTTTCTTAATGGGTACTTGGTGAAGAAGGGATATGACATTGAAGCTCACAGTCAGGTGCTGGGTGTGAGGTTTTTGTTTCTTTATTGTTTCTATGAAGTGGAAGGAGTTTTGTACGTGTGAGTTGATGATTCCTGTGTAGAGCTGGAGTGTTTGTGAGAAATTTTGGCCAAGATTCTGTAGAGGTGAGCCTATGGAGCTGACATATCGGGTCTGAGTGCTGGTTCCCTTTTTGTGTATCCTTGAGGGAGGCCATAGAAGCTTAGGGCAATCTGGATGATCTGTTTCTCTGTGGATGATTCTGTCTGGATCCTCTTCGACTGATGGAGATTGCTTTTTTATTTTGGATTGGGTCACAAGGCCATCACCACAGCCCATTACCACAGCATCAACTCTCAACCAATCAAGGAGGCAGCAGCAACAGCCAACCCAGCCCAGCAACACCAACCCACCACCAAGCAATTTATAGAGAGACGGCAACCTCCGATCACACACTCGCTTGAACGGCACAAAGTCTAAAACAACAGCCTGAGGATGGCGAGTGGACCAATCAGCGAAACATAGCCAAGATACTCTAATCTTACACTGAAAAGACCTGAACACACAAGATCTACATACCTTTACCTCGTGAACAAATCTATGATATATATATATGTATGGTAGTATATATGTTATTGATGTATATATGTATATATGTATATATGTTATATGTATATATGTATAATATGTAATAGTATGTATATATGTAATATGTATATATGTAATTATGTATATATGTATATATGTATATATGTATATACTGTATTATATGTATGTATGTATATATAATATGTATATATAATTAATATATATATAATATATATAATATATATATATAATTATATGTAGCTATATATATTATGGTTGTTTTTTTTAAAGCTCTACGCAGGTACTTACAATTTGTGCTTGTTTACTTCCTCTTCGGGTATTCTTCCCCCCACTGTCATTGTAAGTTCTGTTAAGTTGTAGGCAAGCGTTCAGCAGAATCTCATCAGCCATCCCATCAGGCTCTGTATGGAAGCGTGTCTCACAGTTCGCTCTGTTCAATTGCAAATTGGGCAAAGACACATCTTCCATACAGAAGCTGATGATGGCAGGATGAGATTCTGCTGAAACGCTTGCTACAACTTAACAAACTAACAATGACGTGGGATAATACCCAAAGGAAGCTAAACAGCACATATATTGTTTCGGTCATCTTCAGGCTTGTTCTTCGGCAAGACACTCCGAGAAGCACAAAGCCGAAGACACAAGCCTGAAGATGACGAATGAGATTTCGTCGAAACGTTGCCAAAATACTTCCAACTTTACGTGGGAGAAAGCCAGCAACCCCCTCCCTGAATTATCATCTCAGAGACTCAGGAAACAATAAATCCTCTCAGCTGAGTCATAAAACACAAAGAAGTATGTTTCTTTGACAAAGCAACAAAGAAATGTTGATAAAGCTGGAAAAAAGAGAGAGAGAGAATTGGAGGCAAATGTACCTCTGAGAACTGAGACCTCTATATGATAATGTCATAAAAGTAAAAATAAACTGCATTCTTAAAATGCTGCCTCTCTTGGGTTGTTTTTTTTTTTTCCAAATACCCCTTTGCAATATTTCTCAACCTTAGTCATTTTAAAAGGTGTGGACTTCAACTCCCAGAATTCCCCAGCCATCATGTACCGAGCTGACTTTCATTCCTAAGACACAACTAGAACTCACCGTCTCCTGGTGATTGGCCCAGAGTCACCTAGCCCGCTTCCAAGCCTAGCAATTCCTACTTCCTAGCACTTCAACCATTATATCAAACTGTCTCTCCATGTTTCCTTGGCATAAATGTAGAAACCGTTTCCCATTTCTTGCTGCTTCTGGATATGTTTTCAACTATTTATTTTAGCCTCCAGTCTTGCGACTCCCTTGTGGTCTCTCATCCCACTCTTAATTTGGTCTGAGTTTCATGAGCTTTTTCAAAGTTAACCTGTGTCAGTGAAACGTTGCTGCTGATTATGATAAAAATAAAAACCACTTCACATTTAATATAGATCCATGGACGTGATCTCCTTGACAACAGTAGAGAAGTGTTGTTTCTTTCGACATAGTTTCCTCAACTCTTGACTCGTGATCTCCTTGTGGTCTTCTCTCCAAGATCTCTTGACTTTTGAAGGCCAGCCAGCACTGCGCCGTCAGCTCTTTTGATTAACGTGTTTATTTTGTGACAATTGGAATATAAAAAAGCGTCAATTTATTTTTTCCTCCTCCCCCAGTAACTACAAAGGGGAAAAAAAACCGAGCCATCCACAGATTAAACCACAGAAAAGAAGAACATTGTTAACATCAAACAAACTACATGAATAAAATGGAAATAGAGAAACGAAGAAGATAAATCCGCTGAGGCTAAAGGCTAAAATAAAAAAATAAAGTAAGATAGTTCCCAGATTAACCTTTAAAGGATAAAAAAACCAGAGCGAAGTTTTCTCAGCCATATTTCAAAAGAAAATTTCCAATATTGGGCGGTTCCCAATGGATGATGAGCCTTTTGGATACTCTATAAATTCCTTGTCATCTCACACTCGTTTATTTTCCCCTAGACAAAGGTACATCGGTAATATCTTCAACAATTCCAGCCTAAAATTTATGTGGCTAAATGAGACTCTGTGCTAAGTGAACCGTTTAGT
Organism: Laticauda laticaudata; assembly: GCA_004320025.1. Lineage (NCBI taxonomy): Eukaryota > Metazoa > Chordata > Lepidosauria > Squamata > Elapidae > Laticauda > Laticauda laticaudata. The sequence continues at coordinate 39,811 of BHFT01022694.1, forward strand.
ATCCATTTTAATGACCTTTCTTGCCAACACTGGTTTTCAGGCGAATCGCTTGCCATTGTTTAAGTGAGGGTCCACCTGGTCGTTCTCAGGGAAAATCTGCTTCCCTGTTTGATTTGCTGTACAGACAGGTCGCAAAGGAGATCATGTGACTTTCCTGCCACCATCATAAAGGGTATGAGACAGTTGTCAAGCTTCGAATTTTGATCCAGCAACGGTCATTCAGTGTAAAAAAAATGTATTATGTGTCCTGTTGTTTCACTGCCTGTCAATAACTTTAGGAACAATCACTTAAGTGCGAACTTTTTGTAAGTTCGATTCGGATTCCCTGTATACCTTTTTTTTTTTTTTTTTAAATTATATCTATTTATGGCTGATTTTATTCAGCAGGCGTCCACCCCAAGATCCTGCACCTGTTGGAATACCTTTCATAAAGTCTGGCTGGCAGCCTTTTTTGGACCACAGCTGTGGTCAATAAATCAAATTTTAAAAAATGTAAATTAAAAATATTTTTTTAATAAATTAAAAAAAAATGGGGGGGGGTGTTTCTTGNAAAAATATTTTTTTAATAAATTAAAAAAAAATGGGGGGGGTGTTTCTTGGGGACATGATAAAGAGATGGAGAGGATCAAGAGGGGTGCAGTTAAAAATGTCTGTCTGAGTTTAAGGTCAGGATGGTCCCAGAGGAAGTTTGGGCAGAAAATCTTATCAGCTTAACTTCCTGAAACTTTTTTTACTGAGAATTTTCCATGCAGGTGCAAAAGAGAGAAGAAAAAAACCAGCCCTTTCCCCAAATTGGTGCTTTGCTGCTTGATTTCAGTGGCAGAGTTTTCATTGCAGGGTCTATTAAATAGGGATTGAGCTATGCACCCTCCTCATTGGTAAATGGTTGAGGCACCAGGCTAGAAACTAGGAGAAGGTGAGTTCTAGTCCTGCCTTAGGCATGAAAACTGGCTGTGTGACTTTGAGCCAATAACCAGGAGACTGGGAGTTCTAGTCCTGAATTAGGCATGAAAACTGGCTGGGTAATTTTGGCCCAATTACCAGGAGATGGTGAGTTCTAGATCTGAAGGCTGGCTGGATGACTTGGGCCAAACACAGGGAGACAGTGAGTTCTAGTCCCACCTTAGGCATGAAAGTTGGCTGGGTGAGTGATTGGGTTAGGTTTAGGGTTAGCACAAATAAGTTATACCCATGCACACATGCACTTACCTTCGTTCACCCTGACTGAGGGAAGCTAGTCAGGCTTGACCCAGCCTCCCTCACAGGGTTGTTGTTCAGCACAGAATGGCAGCCCTGCAAATGCTGTTTTGCTAACTTGTGTGCCCAAAGGGGAAAAAAAAAAAAAAAAGCAAAAGCAAAATATAAACCGAAGCGATAAACNAAAAAAAAAAAAAAAAGCAAAAGCAAAATATAAACCGAAGCGATAAACACCGTTTATTACAACAATGGCTATTGGCGCTCTGGAAAATCAACCATGGGCACCTCCTACCCCGTTCTTCCGTAGCCACAAGAAGTGGCTCTCTCACACACACATAGACACATACACACACACACACACACACAAATGTACACACAGAGACATCCAAAGCCGGCTGTCACCTCCACGTAAGAACAATATCATCAAGGAGAGGCAAGCTGAGGATTTTTGCCTGAGAGAAAAATCTTCCACTGTCGCCAAGTGTTCTGTACGTGTTTGACACAAACTTGAGCATTTGCAGCTGTTAGGTCTCACTTTCGGATCCTACCCAGTGTTGTCTTTTCACGACCCGATGCGTGAATAATGGAGTGTAAGGATAAAAACCTGACAGCCTCCGAGGTGAGAGAAAAGGGCCTGACAGTCCCAGACTAGGCTAATTGACTCTCGCAGCCGGCACGTTGCACGGAAGTGAGACCCAATGGCCAACCTGGGCCATCTGGACCTCCCCCCCCCCCC